>JAESVK010050706.1:0-15491 GCA_017140935.1 Hamamelis virginiana | reverse complement strand
TTAAATAGCCTCATCACCAAAGCGATTCCACACATGTTCCATGAGATCGATCCGTAACATAGAATTAGTCCCTCTATTACGAATTCTGTTAAGACGAGATGTGATGTGTGCTGCAAGAACTGCTGGATCTCGATCATATGTGGGGTGGGAGATAATCTCTTCGGGCAAAGGACTCCATTGTTCTAAATCTTTTCCGCGTTCATCCTCAATAATCATGTTGTGCAGTATAATGCACGTTTTCATTATGCTACAAATGTCATCCTTTTTCCAAAAGCGTACTGGTCCTTGGGCTATACCCCATTTGATTTGCAACACTCCAAACGCGCTCAACATCCTTCCTAACAGCTTCTTGTTTTTCGGCGAACTTCTTCTCTTTAGGATTTTTTGGGTGTGGAAAAGTCTGCATTAAAGTTGCCCATTTCGGGTATATACCATCTGATAGGTAATACCCTAAGGTGTATTGACGTCCATTGACCTCATAATTTACCGAAGGCATCTCACCATCTATGAAATTGTCAAATATAGGAGAATGATCTAGGACATTCAAGTCATTATGTGAACCAGCCATACCGAAGAAAGCATGCCAAATCCACAAATCTTGTGATGCAACTGCTTCCAAAATCAGGGTAGGCTTACCGTGATGGCCCCTATGTGAGCCATGCCACGCAGTAGGACAGTTTTTCCATTGCCAATGCATGCAATCTAAAGTCCCAAGCATACCTGGGAACCCTCTCTCCTCATTCTCTTGAAGGAGATGTGCTAGTTCAACTTCGTTTGGCGCACGCAGGTATTGTCGCTCGTATAAACCAATAACAGCTTCACAAAATAGCTTTAAACTCTCAATCGCAGTGCTTTCTCCAATTTTTATGTATTCATCACAATGATCTGCTGCAAAGCCATATGCGAGTATACGCATCGCAGCTGTTACTTTCTGAATGGAAGATAATCCCCACCGTCCAACAGCATCTTTTTTTCGAACGAAATAAGGATCAAATGCTTCAACATCGGATAAAATGCGAAGAAATAACTCTCTACGCATTCGGTATCGTCGACGAAAGTATTCAAGTGGGTAAGTACAATCGGCGGCGAAGTAATCTCTCCATATCTGTTGATGACTTCCCTCTCGATCTCTTGTAATATGACGTCTCCTATTGGACGACTGCGACATTATTGTTAGCATTTGAGGCGAAACTATCAAATTCGTTAGCTGTTGCATTCGTTTTCGATAGCGGTGAAAAATTGAAGAACTCTCATCGGATGAAGAATTTGAAGAACCCGAATCATTTGAAGGGGAAAATTGCCATGAAGAAGCCATTAGAACTGTAAGTCTGTAACAAAATGATGTTAAAATTGTAGTAGATAGTGAAAATGATGAGTTGCAAGAAGAAAAAATGGCATGTTTATATAAGTTTGAAATATAGCCGTTGGAAGTGGGTGAGAATATAGCCGTTGGAGAATATAGCCGTTGGAGGTGGGTGAGAGATATAGCCGTTGGAGAATATAGCCGTTGAAGGTGGATGGAAATTGATCAAATAAAATTTAAATTAAAAATAATAATTACTCTGTCAAAAAAATTAAATAATTTTTTAATGGTTTTAATTTAAATACTATTAGCTAGACTATAGCTAATAAAATTTATTTAACTAAATTAAAAATGTAATTAAATCAAATGTTATTTTTTATTTATTTGAATATTAAAGTTATCAGTGAGCCAATAAATTAAAATATAAAAATTAAATATTTTAATTTTAAAACTAATTAAATGAATATTAAATATTAATTTAGTAAATTTAAAAAGAAATTAAATTAAATTCAAAATGTATTCCGATTATTAATTGTAATTGAAATCATTAAATCATTTTATTTAATCCATGTCATCACTTGAAGTGTTACTTTAAAGTGTGCATTGTAGCATACATGTAGGTAAGTTAAAGTGTGAAAGTTAAAGGGTGAAAAGGTGGACACGTGTCACTTAAACAATGGAGTTGATGTGGCTAATGGGTGACATTTAATGGGTGAGCATTGGAGATGCTCTTATCCTTTTGGTCTGCATGGGCAGAATATCTTATTGGCTAATGTTTTGATCCAATGGTTAAGATCACTTGGGTGCAGGTGGCATGAATATACACATATTTAATATTTTAGTGGGTGGGAGCATCGAGTATGCCATTATGGAGCGAGATGGCCGCCACTGACTTTCGTATTTCTTGATGTCGCTGTTCAAATATTCTCACATTAATTTAATATGAAATTTCCACTAGCAATATAAATATGTATACAGAAATGATGAGGTCAAATCTAAGCCTCTAGGTGGAGAATTCAGTGCAAGTATACGAAGGTATAACAAGTTTTTCATTTAGGCAATGTGAGACATAGTGAATTCTATTATTCTATAAGTATATGCTTATATAAGTTTATGTAAATATGAAGTTCATAGATAATTGTACGATAAATATTTTGAAAAACTGACTATGTCTTTGGATTAGATACTATACTTATACATGTCATGTCTTCTAAAAATCATAGTCATCCAACGGTCGATTTTTTTGAAATGTTATTGAGAAAAACGGTAATTGTTTTTTGCGGTTACAGTCTTTCATAGCTATATTTTGATATTCTGACATTGGATCACCATGATTTTTGGCATACAAGACATCTATAAGTACAGTATTTAATCCAACCATTAATTTTTTAAAATATACATCCCACAATTATTTATAAACTTTATTCTTACATGATTTATGTAAGCATGTGCTCATTAAATTGGGACTATATGTATGCGTGTGAGAAGTCTTAACTGTCTAAGAAGATAAAGGATTGTTTTAGAAGCAACGAACCAAGTACGCCAATTTTGAACAAGATGTAAATACGTGGGTACTTTTGACTTCGTACGGTGGATCTGACTTCATTTAAGAATGGAAGATTTGGGTTATTTTATTTTATTTTATTTCAAGAAGCTCGATGGATTTAGAGCATCTTCAATGCAAAAGTACCATATGAGATGTCAAAACTAAATTTTGGCACTTCAAATGGTACAACTAGTGTCATTTCCTAATTAAAGCACTAAGGTGCTCTAATACATAAGTGCCAAATTTGACACTATCCATCTATTTGACATATTTACCTTTATACTCCAACTAGCTTCTAACTACTTTTTAAAATTTATTTACAAGAACATATTAAATATATTTTATTCCTCGTAATGAAAAAAATTATTATTTTAAAATAATTAATTATTTTTTTATAGGGGGTATCTAATCCAACGGTCAGTTTTCCAAATTTTTTACCTCAAGTGGCTGTACAAGCGGGCTCCTGATGCATTTTGCATTAAGTGCACTTG
This sequence comes from Hamamelis virginiana, assembly GCA_017140935.1. NCBI lineage: Eukaryota > Viridiplantae > Streptophyta > Magnoliopsida > Saxifragales > Hamamelidaceae > Hamamelis > Hamamelis virginiana. The sequence goes on along the minus strand of JAESVK010050706.1, from coordinate 12,151 downwards.
ACAATACTTAATTTTGACTTCAATTTAATATATTTTGCACTTTCGTAGAGTCAACTGTATATTATATTTTGAAAAATCGATCGTTGGATAAAATATTCATCTTATGAATGTCATGGCTGCCAAAATTCATGGTGATCCAACACTACTACAAAAAAGCCCAAAGAAGACGGTTTTAAACCGTCTTCTTTTAAAAAAGAAGACGGTTTTAAAACCGTCTTTATGGGAGCCGTCTTGTTTGCCTAAAAATAAAAGAAGACGGTTTTTTGACCGTCTTCTTATATGTAATATTGAAGACGGTTTTAAATTGTCTTTAATAAAGAACCTACGAAGACGGTTTCAAAACCGTCTTTGTTAAGCTGTGCCTAAAAAAGACGGTTTTAAAGTGTCTTTTTAATCATAAATAAGAAGACAATTTTAAAGCGTCTTAAATAACATACATAAGAAGACGGTTTTTAACCGTCTTCGTTAAATTGTACCTAAAAAGACAGTTTTCCAAGACAGTTACAAAACCGTCTTAATTTAGTCACTTCTATTTCACAAGAAAAATGCTCATTTCCATTTATAATGGATTTAAAACCGTCATTCTTTAGTTTGTTCACAACCTGTGTTCACAATCTACAGATATATAACAATATATATTGCTGTCATTCACCCATACATGCATACAAAATATCATAATCGATCCAATATTAACATATATGTGTGGTATAATATTCAAAACATGAGTAGAATTATACATGTAATGGGAATTTACACTTGTCACCAACTTACAAAAATCAAACTTAAGTACATGTATACGTCCACATAATTTTTCTAAAGTACAAAATCCACCTATGAAATAGCAGCCTTCGTAAAACAAGTAGCACATCCCCAAAATCCAAAATGACAGTGCCACGTGCCTTTAACGCTCAAGACCTACATAAAATATAAAGAGATGCACAAGTTTGAGTTCGAAAATCATAGTAAATACATATTGCTTTAAACTATATCAAAAAGATGCTAGCACATAAAAAATGCCCAAAATAAATAAATGTCATATCAGAAGTAAATAAAAAGAAATGGAAATTTCATTTGAATTATTCAAAATAAGAAAACAATGACATCAATGGAATTCTAAATAAAAATGGTAGCATGTCATCCATAGGAAAGTATGACACGAAATAAATTTGTTTTTCGAGACGAAAATCCGGCAGAGTTTCGTCTATTTTTGTAATATTCTCAAATTTTTACCTATCAAATGAAGAGTACATAACACTTTTATAATTATATCCAAACAATATTTCAAACCAGCGATCTTGCACAAACCCAAATTAGTCTCCATCCAACCTCCTCCCCCAAAACTACAATATTTACAGCGATCCCACACAATTACAGCTCAAACCAGCAATAACACTTCTATACTTTGTATTTGTATAAAAATAAGAAACGATGGAAAAACAAGTGGGAAGATTTCTTTTATACCTCATTCATTCTGTTTTACCACCCAAAAAATACTTCATTTGAACCAATATTAGCAGCCATCCTCTCACATGTGATCACGTATGTAGTTCATTAGTTCCACTCTCACCTCATCCATAGACTCTTTACTGTATTCTTCTTCATTTCCAAACTGCAAGAAGATGTGAAATATGAACATTTCATTTATTATATAGATACAATTTACTTTTACTAAAATTCATTTATAAAAGAGTTCAATCATCTCACCAACTCTCTAGGATGGGTACTAGGCGCATCCATAATGTCCTTCATGTACTTCATGACATAATAGCCACATTCCACATATCCTGGTTGTCTAGGGCACTACATACATAATAAATTATATATCATTAAGTCACACATTTCATATAACTATTATCATCAAAATGCATGTTTGCATCAAATTGTTACTTACTAGAACTTTCTCAAATGATGCAATCTTTGGATTAGATTCGAACCTCAAAATGTAGTCTAAATTTTTGCATACACTGCATAAAGTGTGAATTAATTAAGTAAATTAATGTTTAACTTCATATACTATCATTATTGTTAAGCTTAGGGAAATAGATATTCAACTCACTGAAATAGATATTCAACTCACTAAGACAAAATATCTTGTACGTGTTTATCCACTTCACCTCCTAATGGATCAAAATACAAAGTATGCCGCTCTGAAGGGTCAATAATCGCCAATACCCAATGATATCTGAAATAACAATGTCCCCAAGTTTTTACAAGTATACTGAACATAAACCAGTAAAAAAAATTAAAATATAAAGAGACCAATATAAAGACGTACCCAATGTTGAATGGATAGAAAAATAATTGTCCTTGCTCAGCTGTTTCCATATTATCACATAATGCTTCAGAGTTATCATATTCTGAGTGACGAGCAAATCCAGCCGGTTCAGCAAATCTATAAAGTCGATCATTCCCAGTCTCCTTCGCCTTCTTATGGAGAGCGCTACAACAATATATGTAAGAAACATTACATTATAATTTAAGGATGCATACTACTCGCACAAAAATATTAATAATAGTAAATGCTTTCAACATGCTTAGTTTACTAACCACATGAACACCTTCATGAGGGAGGCTCCTATTTCTTTAAACTTGACTAGATCCAATAACTCATCCCTAAAAATAGATAATGTCGATGAAGGGACATAGTTTTCATTGTTAGATCGAAAGACATCACGGTCTACCTTCACATATATCGCCGCACTAGGTTTATCTTTCGTAGCGCGCTCAACCAGCTTTGCAAATTGTTTAATAATAATATCAAAACCATATAAGTACTATCCACAAGAATTTGGAATTGGACAATTAGAAATATTATTTGAGCTTATGCATGGACATTAAAGGTATAGTCTCAATGCATTGTCAAGTTTGGCACCCATATAAGTACAATTATAAGCACAATTTCCTAATCCCATTTCCAGGATTTACAATTCCCACCATTTAAAATTGCCATGGAAGATCTCATATGCTTCCGATCGAAGGGGGCCTCTACATCTTAACATAGCAGCAATTCCTTCTCCTCAGCAGATTGCCTAGTGCTAAAGGTAGAAAAGAAATACACAACATGGAGATTTCCAATGAATAAAAACCCAATACAAAGCAAAAAAGAAATGCCTGATTAAATAAAGATCCAAAAGGGGTAACATAATCATGTTAAAACAAAATTACAGTAGGGAAAAAAAAAATCTTGTCAAGCTATGCTGAAACAGAAGAACAATAATCAAAATATAGGTGCTGTATTTAGAAAATGATTATAAACTAACAACTTACAATTTAGACAGGACTTATGACCCAAGAAGTATGAAATAAGATTTGGGTCAAGTATGAAGATAGTTAGCAGCCATCATCAGCTCCAGAGTAAGTTCAGGTTCAATGTGGAATTCAGTCTCCTTTCCACTGGCAAAAGAGCATCATTTCCAGTCAATCGAAGAAAAAAGCATAGACGAGGTGGGCACCACTTGCTGGTAAATTTCAATTCTGAAAATCTGCAATACATCATCAGCAAAAAGCACAATAATGAAGTACCAAACTATTCATTGATCAAGCTAAATTACTGACACAATACTATAAATTACTGGTAAATTTACCTATAAACTCCTGATTTAAAATACTGACACAATACTAACAAAATATCAGTAGAAGAATGCAAGAAATAATTGATAACATAACCAAGCCTTGCAAACTGGATGCCTTTGTGTACTTTCTTCACAATTTTAGCTTCAGATGCTTGAGTTTCTACTAATTATATTGTTCAGTAGATAAATCGGTATCAACTGCAAACTCTACTGATGCTTTCTTTGATGTTAAACACTAAGCACAAGGACTAAAACCATCAAGAAATAAACATCAAAGCAGTAAGTGTAAATAGACAAAATATCAAAACCATTTATTAAGACCATATGATATAAACAGAACCCAACAAAAAAAAAATATCAAGAATGCAATTTATCAACCCAAGCTTTTGACATGGAATATAAACAGAACCCAAAAAAATGAATATCTTCACCAAAATAACATAAACAAAATACAGAATTTAAATCTAAAATAAGATGCAATAATAAGAAAAAAGGTGAAAAATCAGGCCCAGAGTCATCATCTAAACATTCAGTAATAATAACCTGTGGATTTCTTTGTGGGGTCCATATATTTTTGGGTCCTAATCTTTTTATTAAAGGTTAGGTAAAGAACTAGAGTTCTTTACCTAATCATTCAGTAAATAATAACCTGTGGATTTCTTTGTGGGTGCCTATATATTTTTGGGTCCTAATCTTTTTATTTTTGGGTGCTCATAGTGTTCTCAGCTCTTGTATTCAAGATATTTCTGTTTCGCTTGATCTTATTCCCCTATTGCAGGCTACTGGCTAGTAATAATCCCTTCCCAAAGTTTTAAAGTAAACATCAAGCTTCAAAGTCATTTTTTATTAGTATACTAGGATCAAAATTAGCTCTTAAAGGGGACCTTAGTTCACAGCAGAAACAACATAAAATGGATTCATTTATTAACTGATTTTTCATTTGGATGTCCAAATAAAAAGCATTACAGTGATATTTTGTTTCTTCAGTTTTAAACAGAGAATGGAATACAATCAATACTGTTTGGCACATCCGTGTTGTATAACAATTTTTGCTCAGTAAAAAAGTAGCATTTCTAAGAATTCACAGAAAATTGTTTTGAATTGGGTTAAGCATAACTTCCTTTCTCCGCTGACCCCAAGGCTTACTCATAACCTATGTAATGCTTGTCTGCAATTTTCTTATCATCAATTGAATAAAAAGTCAGGAACAGAACAATTCATTAGTTAAACTTATTTTACAAGAACACAATTTTTACAATGACTTGGGGGGACCTGGCAAATTGAAGAGACCAATAGAAATACTGGCAAATCTTCTCAAGAATGTTGGTGCTTATCTCTGGGAAAGTAACTTCTCCGTGCTGTGTTTCAGCAAAACTCCCTGCCACACGTCAAATTTTCAAGCAAAAAGAAGTCCCAAATTGAAACCCTAGCTAAGAAAACAGAGTAAAAGAAAAGAAACAAACATTTTGGACCCTATTCTTCACGTCTCTTTCATTTCCAAAAATAATGAAAGCCACACCACTCATGATTCTAATTAAAAAATTTCCTGGAAAATAACACTTTATCTCTTTTCTTTTTCTGCCTTCTATGGGCAACCAAACAGAGCACCACAAAAACCCTATTTTTTCACAAGTACAAAACAAGAAACAGAGTACATCAGAGATATAAAGAGAGAAAGACCTGGGGATGACGCAGACGAAGACTCAAATGCCCAAAATTTTCTGTATTCAAATGGGTTCACCGGTACGAAGACGCAGATGGGTTCACCGTGCTCTTCTCGAGGTTCACCGGTACGAAGACGAAGACGCAGATGGGTTCACCATTATCGATCAGCTGTCCATTGCTCTTCTCGAGGTTGACGCAGACGAAGGAGCACAAGAGGGTTTCGGCTCTCTGACCGGAGGAGAGGAGTTCACCGGCGGGAACCCATTATCAGCTGACAGCCTGCTCTTCTCGAGGTTGACGCAGACGAAGGAAGACGAGGGTTTCGGGTGATCATGTAAGGTTTTGGAGGGAACCCAAAAGAAGCTGGCGGCACTATTGCACCATTATACAATTCTTTCTGTCTAAAACGGTGCCGTTTTAGTTTCTCATAAGAAGACACTCACAAAAACGCGTCTTGAATATTATGGCCAATTAAGACTCTCAAAACAAAACCGTCTTGAACTCCTTAACAAGAAGACGGTCAATGAAAAATGTCTTCTTTGTTATCTTTTGAAGTCGTTTTTTAAAACCGTCTTCTTCTTAGTGTCTTCTTTGGACTTTTTTGTAGTAGTGCAATGGTTGGTTTTCAAAGAATCTCACTGCAAAACTGTGAATTTTTTGTTATTCGAAATATCATAATTTTGCAATCAGGTTTTTCGAAAACTGATCGTTGGATCACCGTAATTTTTGTCACCCATGACATTCATAAGATAAATATTTTATCCAACGGTCGATTTTTCAAAATATGATGTGCAGTTGAAGCAAAAACCAGAAGACCCATCGGTTCAAACACTAGGTTTACGGGTCTGTGCACGGGTCGATTAAATAGGACGATTTTTTCTAAAAGCTAAATTTGAGCCACAATTACTAAAATAGCCCTATAATCTTGATATGTCTTAAAGCTTTGGAATGTTAAATTAGTAAATTTAAAATAAAACCCCCAAATTAGTAAATAACCCCATTTAAAAAAAAAAAAAAAACCTCTTAAAGCCATAAAGGCTAAAAGAGTAAATTTGTCAAAAAAAAAAAAACCCAAATAGCAAAAAAACCCTAGGCAGTTTCATCATTTCAATTCTCATTTATCAATTTTTCACATCTTACTCCTTACCCCACCGGTCCCCACGGTGGCACAGCCTCACATCTTTTTGCAGTCGTGGATGTGCCGTTCTCGTAGTCGGTGACCACCTTGATATCAAGCTCGTAGATTACCACCAGGATTTATGCTACAGAGGATACTTGGAGATCATCCAAATCTTATATAAACAAGGGAATTACGAAGGGGATTTGGATGTTTTGGAGTTGCTGGAGATGATAGTGTTGTGTATACGTTGCCGCAGAGCGTCATGGTGACTGTTACAGGTGCGTTGCCAGAGAGAATAAGCTTCATTGGGGTTTCAGCAGCAACAATGGGTCAATGGCTGCCGGAGAGGATGAGCAGCGACTTAATTGCTCTATAAACATTCTTTGATCAGTTTCGAGAATAGAAAAGGTAAATTTTGCTGATTTCTTTTCTCCAATTTATAATTTTTCTCTAATTCTTGAGTGTCCGCAAATTATATTTGTGGATTTATTGTTCATGTTACTTGTAACACCCCAACCTAACATCCGTACCGACCATTCTGGATAGATCGACACGTGTCAAGATGGAGGTACAACTTGTCCTCTGCTCAATTGTATTTCCTCACAAGATACAAGAATTTCATATAAGAAGATGATATGGCATGTCCAAACAATATGTCCCAATCATCATATATAAATAAATTCAATAAATCGAATAATATTGCCAACAATCCTGACAAGTAGGCAATTCAACAAGCAATACATAATCTAAAGATTCCAGTACCGACAATACATATAATATAAGAATGCAATCACCAATGCAGAAACAGCCTTAAATTTGACCAACAACCCTTAGCGAAGGATTTAGCTGAGCCAGGAATGCAAACCCAAAGTCTACCTGTAATCTGCCGCATAAAAAGTAGGAGTGAACCTCGAATCGCACGGTAGGAATAATATAACATTTACCAATTAATAACAAGATAGTAATACATGAAACATTTATATAAAGCATTTATTTCTAAGGTTCAATATATTCATAAATTAACTTAAAATCAATATTTAAAAGATATATGAGCTTTCAATAAAAAACCATAATCTCTGATATTAGAAACGAACATGACATATGCCTCGTATGTGGAACGAACCGCCACACGTGGACTAGAGCCCAATACCGTCATCATCCATAGCGTGGCACTCTACGTCATCCCGTAGGATCCGTAGTATATCCATCGATATGGAATCAGCCTGATTAGCATATGCATCACCTCGAAAGATTCCTAGCATATCCAATCTTAGATCAAATCATATTTTAGGGCTATGGGACCACACCCAAATAATATAATCCGATCCACAAAACAAACACATAAATATACACAAGTAAATACACATTTCCATCACGTTGGCATGAGAGTTTTCTCGGTACCAGTGCCATTCCATATATTTCATATTCATAAAAGATGAGTTTTCTCGTGACTCTTTCCATTCATCACATATCCAACCCATATCTGATTTAACCATAACATAAACGTAATCAAATCAAGATATCGCATCATCATATCATAACACGTAAACGAAATCCATTGTAACAAGATTAGGGAGCAAGCTCACACTTAACGTCTATCACGTATGGTAACCAATTATCCAAAAATCCATAGCCTTAACTCAACAGTCATATATAAAACATATCTTCCAAGATCATTGTTTCACAAAAACATATATAATTTAAATACAAGTTCAGGTAATCGTTCCATATGCCATAATAACTCATAAAAAAACAGTTCACAAGGCAAGTTACCTTCCATAACAAAATACATTTCTACACCATTGCTTGTGAATATCGTTTCTACTTCTAATATTCACTTTAGTCAAAATTTAAGAGAATAGCTAGTTGAAATATTTTATGATCTTTCTCATTTATAAAATAGTTCAGAAAATCAAGCATATGAGTGTAAAACTAGACATCAATTGTATTTACATAAACAATATCATGATATGCCTTTGTAATGTTTCAATGGAATAAATAAAATAAAGAGCTCATTCCATGTTTATAAATATGTTATGTTCAGTATCAAAATAGTCTATTAAGCAATGGGACATGTTCTTAAACCTTTCAGCACCATGCCTTGGTTTTGATTTCATAAACATACCACTTAAGTTAATAGTTCGTAAAATAGTATATTCTATGTACCCATTTCTCAACATGATAAACTATTAGGTTCAATAGAACATATAAGTTATGTCATTTATAAAGCATTTAAAAATAACGTATCATTATCAATAGTACAAGGTTACTTATTCTTACCTTAATGCCACAGTGTTTCCAACCCTTTGCGGCTCCACGAGCCTCCCAAATATAATGCTCAATGCACCTAATGCAAGTGGCCCTCCAAAAGACCTTCTAAATCTGGAAACAATAAATAATGCAATCAAAGAAATCAAGAGAAAACACACAGGATCTACGGTTTCAAAAGTAAACGACTCGCTTCCCAAAACTGCTCACACAAGAACCTACATACTCAAGACCCCAAAACGCCGAATCAAAGGACTTGAAAATATAAACCAAAGAATGCTCAGATGCTACACGACGAATTTCGTGTCCAAATGCTAAGTGGTTTGAAAGATATAAGCTAAAGAAGATAAAGTGCACACAAAAGGGTAAATATGGTATTTTCCAAAATGTTTATCTTTCCAAAAGGAATTTGACTTCAAAACCAACATATTTAGAAATCAGATTTCTCAAGCTTTCCGAGCATATAGAGAACACCCAAAACGGAGTCCGGATGAAAAAGTTATGACCAAAAGAAGTTGGAAGCCAAAAAGTGTAAAAAAGGAAACTTCTATAGATAGAAACAACCTTCCAAGGCCAGAAACAAACCTGTATCGATAGAGATTCATCCTCTATCGATAGAGATCACTCCTGGTGCGCAAATTCGACAGAAAACAGTGCTAAAAGCCATCCAAACACACCAAAGACCAACTAAACTTCAAAATACCAACATCAAACCTTAGATCTACTATAAACCAACCTTAAACACACTGAATCCACAAAAATATCAAAGATCTAATGGTACGATCGTGAGATCCACAAAGTTTTAGGCATAAAACTCAAATAAACTCATTTTATCATAACCTAACCAAAACCACAACAAAACCATCCATTAAACCCATAATTCCTTATCTACACAACCCATAAACAACCATTAACACCTCTCCAATCATCAAACACCAAAGCACACCAAGATTTCTCAAAACTAACTCCAAACCCACAAAACCCATAAAACCCACAAGCAATCATCAAATGCTCCAAACTCCTCAAACCCTTCTTCAATACACCAATCACAACCCAAAAACACATACAAAACACTATGATTATCATTCAAAACTAAAACCAAACTCACAAACCTCTTAAATCCGAAAATACACAAGGAATAATAGAAGAAAATGAAGATATACACATGAACTTACCTCTTTAATGGCGAAGATGTAAATCCGGCGACTTTCCGGCAACCTCCGGCGATGCCCCGATGATGCCCCCTTCTCTCTTTCTTTCTCGGTTCTTCCTTTCCTCTCTCACGGTTCCAAAGTGAAGAATGAATGGGGTTTGGGGTTTTATATAAAAAATGGCAAACTTTTAAATTTGTGAAGTTTTTTTTTTTTTTTTTAACCATTAAAATAATCATATAAAGAAAAATAAAACTTGGGTTATTACATTGCTGTTTTGATATGAGTTCATTTGTGAGATTTTTTTTTCTTGAATTTTCCTGGCTGCCAAGCACAATCTTTGGGGGTATTTTGTCATTTTGGAAGTTGGGGTTAGTTGGAGTGGTGAGAAAGTTGATGTGGCTCAAATGGCAGCTGCTATTCTAGGTGTTAAATTTGGCAGGCCAAAGCAAAACTTTGGCATGAACAATGGCACACCATTGGAACTGCTGTTTTGGGTATTGGCTTTGGCAACTCAAATGGCACCCCCATTGAAGATGCTCTTATTAGCTATAAAATATGAGGTAGCTCTTTCATTTTTCTTAAATCACCCTCGATTTGGATTTAATTTAAATATTATTTAGTTTTTTATAATTTGCATGTTATTGAAAGAATAAATTCATTTTCTTTTAATAAGATCATTTTTAAAAAAATTAGAATTATCATTCAAATTAATATCATAGGATTAATTTTTAAAATTTATTTTATTTGTGAAAAAATTGTCGTTTTATCGAATTTTTATTTATTAATAAAGACAGATTTATTCATAAATTATTTTCAAAATAAAATAAAAATAACTCAATTTTGATGGGACTAATTGAAATATAAATAGAAAGAGTAAATAAATAAAAATAAAATTATAAATAGACAACACATATCAAAAGCCAAAAGATTTCGAAACCTTATTAATTGGCTCTTCGTGGAGATTTAAGGGACACCCTATCATAGAAAAATGAGTGTCATTCTCTCTTTGTTACTTTCACAAGAGATTATGTTATTGTAATTACACAATGGCCGGATTTGTTAGTGATTTAGATTTAGATCACCATGTAGTGATCGTTCTAGTGTGGTCAAATTTATACTAACACTACATTAAAAAGTAAAAATCAATAGAAAATCAAAAGATCTGAACCAATTTTAGAAATAATAAAATATTGAAATACTAATAGACCTCCATATGGCCTGCTACAAAATAAATTTTTAAAAATTGAGGTTTGATTAGAGACTTATATTATGTATGTTAGGCTTTCCAAATATTATAATGATTCTACAATCAGAATCTGAAAAAAAAAATTGACCATGAAAAAAATATGATATTTTAAAGAATAAACCAGTCATAGTTTTTTACAGCAATAATTTTTTAAAAACTGACCGTTAGATCACAGTGATTATTGTTCTGAAAAACATAGGATTTTTATCTTTTAGTATTCAAGTCAAAATTAAACAAACAATTAGGACCTTTGAATTTCCTAAAACTATTATGTAGCATCATCATCACGGTTGCCAATCACCAGGTGTTGATCTCAGGTAGATCAACAGCGGATCGTAGTCGGTAATCCTCCACCGTTCCCTTCATCCGTTGTACCACGTTAAGATATGCCGCCCATGATTCTTTCCTAAGATACGTCGCATTCAAACGTAACGAATTTTGCGTGGCACCGCGTCCAAGTCACAATGAACCAAAGTTGGCCATTACTCACATAACAACATCTTGCTTTGTGAGCTATTGGGCCTGTGGTCCCACAAACAAACACAAATGTGGCCCACGGCCATATATATATACAGTCATTCTATTATGAGACCCACCTTACGCAAGGTTGCATAAGGTCCCCTCTATATGGCCAATTTTATACGACAGTTCGTAAAACTGACCGTTGGATTAGATGCTCATTTTCTGTATGTCATGCCTGCAAAAAATCACAGTGATCCGACGGTTGGTTTCTGAGAAAAATGACTTTGAAAAAAACTGAAAAAAAACTGTCATTTTTTATTGTTTGAATTCCAGTTTTTTTCAAAGTCATTTTTCTTAGAAACCAACTGTCGGATCACTGTGATTTTTTGCAGGCATGACATACTAAAGATGGACATCTAATCCAACTGTCAGTTTTACGAACTGTCATATAAAATTGGCTATATGGAGGGGACCTTATGCAACCTTGCGTAAGGTGGGCCTCATAATAGAATGACTGATATACATATATATATATATATATATCTTATTATATACGGTGATGATTCTAATTCTTTTCAATGGTTCCATTCAAGATCAGTTCCATATAAATTACAAAGAATCCATTTGGATATCTAAATAGGCCCTTCATTTTTAAAATCCTAAA
>JAESVK010050705.1:0-11793 GCA_017140935.1 Hamamelis virginiana | reverse complement strand
TCTCCCCACACAGAGTATCAACCACCACACTTCACACAATCACAGCAGAGGTTACCTTGAAACACCACACTGTAGTACAACAATTAAGAAAAGGTCCAAAAATTTTAGATGAAGTTGGTTTCACTTAAATCTGAAGTGACATCAACCAGACAATCTCCAATTTAATCACGCCTAATTCGCAATTGTTCAGCACGCTAAAACCAATTATTCCAACAAAGAAGAGGGCATAAACACCTTACCACTACCCTGTAGTTTGCAGAACACAAGGTCGATCGCTCAGTCCCCACAGTGGTGATGCACGGCTAACCACTCATGTGTGCTCACCATCGTCTTACCACGAAACCAGAGTTTGAGAGTATGGGGTTTTGGGAAAATGGGTGATGATAGAGGCAGGATTATGGTGGGTATTAGTGATTAGGAGAAATGGAGATGGAGGTTGGGTTTCACGATGTTAGGGTTTTGGGAGGATTGAAGGGTGTGCTTGCTGTGCAGAAAATGGATGGCAAGAAGGGAATCGGAGGTGGAGAGATGATCGGCGGCGGAAAAATAGAGCTTACCAGCGGTGACTAGCTCGCCGGCGGGAGTGAGCTTGCCGGCGGTGACAAACTCGCCGGCGGTGATGAGTATGCTGATGGTGGAGACCCTTGAGGCTATGCGCGGGATGAGGAGTGAGATGGTTTGGGTTTGAAAAAAAAAAAAAAAAACAAGGCTTAAGGTTTAGGTAAAAAAGGGGTTTTGACCTGCTAAAAAAAAAATTTTTTTTTTTTAAGATAGGCAAGCCTATCGATAGGCTTACACTGGGCTATCGATAAGGGCTAAGTTAAAAAATGCACACCCCCTGTCTATCGATAAGGCTGCTCTGGGATCGATAGGCCACCTATCGATGAATCTTGCTTTTCAAATTTTTCAATGTTTCTTCCTCCACCAGCTTCCAAAGCACTGACAACACCTTTTTCTCATAAAAATCTTGGTTACTACTTACTTTTTAGCACAATTCCACTGATAAAATCATCTTTGCCCTTCTGTACCGCCCAAACACGGCTTTAACTGACAACTGAACACTCAGAACCAAAACCAAGCCTTTCTTAGGATCCTAAATGCAAGAATGAGTGGATATGGAGGTCCGAACACGGGTTCAAGTGGTGACTCGACTCGACAGACACAACGACACAGGCTCAAGGACTCAAAAGAGAGCCTTAATTTCAAATTCAATCATGCATTATGTTCCCAAATGATCAGAAGTTATCCATGCTATAATGTGCATATAATTCAACAAACATCGATGCATAATTCAAAACAAGAAATCCAATACGCTGAAATGATTAATGAGTAATATTTAACCCAAGAAAGATGTGAAAGGTTCAAATGAGCAAATAAGGTTATAAGTCTCCATTCTATTTCAAAGTCGGCCTTCATAAGCTAAAATGCATTAAGGAACATATCACCAATGTTTGTGCATGTGTATTATTTGAGAAACAAGTTCAAGCATCACTAAAACCGTATTGTACCTTAATTACGATCCAATGGGTAAAACATATGCACGAAAGTTAGGGAAATCAGCATAATAGATTGATTCACTAAAGAAAAAAAATGACTCATATATTCATAGCACACATGCAATCATAGAACATATAAATGAACAGTGTATGATAATAATAAATGCATGTGAAGTGCATACGAACATGACCCCCCTCTAACTTACAACCCAACATTGTCCCCAATGATGGTAAGTGAACAGGACACAAAAAAGAAAAAGACTCAAACGACATTAATAGTGAAGAATGAACACCCCCTCCAACTTGGTCCTAGCATTGTCCCCAATGATGGAGAATAGCAAAGAACGGACCGAGAAGGACGGAAAAGTCAAGTACTGACAAAAGCTAATAAAAACTAAGGTTAAAACATGGGTTTCCTCCCAAGAAGAGCTAAGTTTAACGTCCTCAGCCAGACGTAGTGGTAGTTCTCAATCGAACTCATAAGTGGGATCCTCAAGATCCATGGACTCAACCACCATACCATCCCGAGTCGAATCCCCATTCCCAAAGCCTTCAATGTAAGGCTTGAGCCTTTGGCCATTCACCGTAAATGAAGAACCATTACGGGGATTGTGAATCTCAATAGCGCCGTGGGGAAAGACATTGGTAACCGTGTAAGGCCCATCCCATCGAGACCTTAGTTTGCCCGGAAATAATCGCAACTTGGAATTAAAAAGCCAAACTCGTTGATTAGGCTCAAAAGTTTTTCGAGTAATATGTTTATCATGAAATTCTTTCATTTTGGCCTTATAAATTTTTGAACTTTCATATGCCTCGTTGCGAATTTCCTCGAGCTCACTAAGTTGAAGTCGGCGGTGAGAACCCGCTTCCTTCATCTCAAAATTAAACTGACGAATAGCCCAAAGGGCTTTATGTTCAAGCTCAACAGGAAGATGGCAAGGTTTTCCATAAACGAGCCGGTAAGGGGACATGCCAATGGGAGTTTTATAAGCTGTACGGTAAGCCCAAAGAGCATCGACAAGTCGCAAGGACCAATCTTTACGGTCGGGCTTGACCGTTTTTTCCAAAATATGTTTTATCTCCCGATTGGACACTTCCACTTGCCCACTAGTTTGGGGATGATATGGGGTCGCGACTTTATGGGTAATGGAGTATTTGGCAACAAGTGCCGCAAAAGGTTTATTATTAAAGTGTGAACCTCCATCACTAATGATAGCCCTAGGACACCCGAATCGAGAGAACACGTTCTCTTGAAGGAACTTCAGAACTACCTTATGATCATTCGTCCTAGTGGCAACTGCCTCTACCCATTTAGACACATAATCCACAGCCACTAGGATATACTCAAAACCATGAGAGATGGGAAACGGTCCCATAAAATCAATACCCCAAACATCAAAGATTTCTACTATAAGAATCGGGTTCAAAGGCATCATATCTCTCTTAGACATAGAGCCCATCTTCTGGCAATTATCACAGGACCTACAGAAGTCCATAGCATCTCGAAACAGGGTAGGCCAATAGAAACCACACTGAAGAACTTTAGCAGCGGTTTTCTTGCCACTAAAGTGTCCACCACAAGCCAGAGTGTGGCAGAACTTCAAAATCTCATGCACCTCATTCTCAGGGATGCATCGGCGGATCACTTGGTCCGCACAGTACCTAAACAAAATAGGATCCTCCCAAAAATAATTTCTAATTTGTGAAAAGAATCGATCCTTATCCTGTTTGGCCCAAGTAGATGGTATAAGCCCTGTAGCTAAATAGTTAACAATGTGAACGAACCAGGGCAAAGATACCTGAGAGACTGCAAATAACTGCTCATCGGGAAAAGAATCCCGAATCGGAAGGGTATCACTATCTTGATCAGCTAGAATCCTAGATAGGTAATCAGCAACTACATTCTCCGACCCTTTCTTATCCTGAATTTCAAAATCGAATTCTTGCAGGAGAAGAATCCATCTAATCAACCTAGGCTTGGTCTCTTTTTTGGACAGAAGGTACTGTAGAGCAGCATGATCAGAGAAAACAATGACTTTCGACCCTAACAGATAAGAACGGAATTTATCTAAGGCATAGACAACAGCTAGTAACTCTTTTTCAGTGGTGGTGTAGTTCATTTGAGCATCATCAAGAGTTTTACTAGCATAATATATAACTCGAGGAAATTTATCTATCCTTTGACCCAAAACAGCCCCTATAGCGTAGTCAGACGCATCACACATAATCTCAAAAGGATAGGACCAATTCGGGGGCTGCATAATAGGAGCAGTGCTCAAGAGAGAGCGCAGTGTGGTAAAGGCTTTCAGACAAGCCTCATCAAAGACAAAGGGAACATCCTTGGCAAGAAGATTGCACAAGGGCCTAGAGATTTTACTGAAGTCTTTGATAAATCGCCGGTAAAAACCGGCATGTCCAAGGAAGGACCTAATCTGCTTGACGGTGGTAGGGGGTGGCAACTTAGCAATTAACTCAACTTTTGCACGATCTACCTCAATACCACGACTAGATACCACATGTCCCAAGACTATACCTTCACGAACCATAAAATGGCTCTTTTCCCAACTTAGGACCAAATTGGTTTCACAGCAACGCTTTAAAACCTTGGAAAGATTAGAGAGGCATGAATCGAAAGATGAACCAAAAACTGAAAAAATCATCCATGAAAACCTCTAGAAAATCTCCAATCATGTCAGAGAAAATGGCCGTCATACATCTTTGGAATGTACTAGGAGCATTGCATAGGCCGAATGACATGCGCCTATAGGCAAAAGTGCCAAAAGGGCAAGTAAAGGTGGTCTTTTCTTAGTCCTCGGGGTATACTGCAATTTGGTTATATCCAGAATAACCATCTAAAAAACAATAAAAACTCTGCCCCGCAAGTCTTTCGAGAATTTGGTCAATGAAAGGAAGTGGAAAGTGATCCTTCCTAGTCCTAGAATTAAGCTTCCTATAGTCGATGCATACTCGCCACCCAGTGGTAGTTCGAGTAGGGACTAGAATACCCTCTTCATTTGCAACTACAGTTATACCGGACTTTTTAGGTACAACTTGGGTAGGAGCTACCCAAGCACTGTCAGAAATGGGGTAGATGATACCCGCATCTAACAACTTCACAACTTCCTTCATAACCACTTCCTTCATGTTGGGATTGAGCTTTCGCTGCATTTCCCGTGAAGGCATAGCTCCTTCCTCAAGATGGATTCGGTGCATGCAAATAGATGGATCTATACCCTTAAGATCGGCAACCGACCACCCTATGGCTTGTTTATTCTCATCTAGAACTTTCATGAGTTTACTCTCCTGCTCTATACTTAAATCAGAGGCAATGATAACCGGAAGAGAGTCATTATCACCTAGAAACTTATACTTAAGATTTTCCGGTAAAGGTTTCAGCTCAAGTTTCGGGGCAATCTCTAGAGATGTAGGCATGGAAGTACTAGACAATTGAGGCAAGGCCTCGACTTTAGGCTTCCAAGGTAGGTTGCCTAATGCAGGAGTTGACTCGAGAATCTGATTCACCTCTAGGATAGACTGGTCAATATCAAAATCCTCATAATTAAAATGTGCCAGACATGACTCTAAAGGATCCTGAGACAGAATAAAAGGCAAAGCCTCCTCGACTGCATGGTCAATGACATCTACAAATGAGCACTCCTCAAAGTGATGAGGGTGTGTTACGGCATGGTACACTTGAAGCTTAGCCTTCATATTACCTAATGAAACTTCCATGATACCCGACCGACAATGTAGGACTGCATTTGCAGTCACAAGAAGAGGTCGACCTATGATGACAGGAATTTGAGGTCTAGTGGTATTTACAGGCTCCATGTCTAGAACAATAAAATCGGCCGGAAAGACAAAAGACTCGATCTTAACTAACACATCCTGTAACACACCCCTAGGGACCTTGGTTGACCTATCGGCAAACTGTAACACGGTGGGTGTAGGTTTGAGCTCACCGAGCTCCATCTTCTCATACACAGAGTATGGAAGAATATTCACACTGGCCCCATAATCAATCAAGGCCCGGTCTACATAGTGACTCCCTAAGAAGCATGGAATAGTCGGAGTACCCGGGTCTTTACGTTTGACAGGGACGTGGTACTGAACCACAGCACTTGCCACATCCGAGAGGACCGCTGATTTAGCGAAATGCACACGCTCCTTGCGCTGCTGAGTACATAGGTCCTTCAAGAATTTAGCATAAGAAGGGATCTGCTTAATGGCATCTAAGAGTGGAAGATTAATGTGCACTTGCTTAAAAACTTCTAGCATTTCACTCAAAGATGCTCCCTTCTTCTTTCCTCTAACAGGCGCAACTAACGCCGATGGGAATGGAGCCTTGGGCACATAGGATGCCAATGGATCATCAGGATTAGAGGGAAAGTTATCCCTCTTAGGCTCACTCATTACCCCCTTCCCTTTCTCATTCTCACTCTTTTTCTTTTCACTCACTTCCCCAACCTTAGGGACTCTAGACACATTCTCATCCTCATTAACTCTCTCCTCAACCTTATTATCAACAATTTTTCCACTTCTCAAAGTAGTGACCGCTTTTACATCCTCATGATAGTGAGAGTCCTGTGAAGAAGAACTCTCGGCCAAGTGTGCTCCTTTAGGGTTATTGATGGGTTGACTCGGAAGTCTTCCCTCCTCTCGACGGCTCAGAGTAGCTGCGATTTGTCCAACTTGAGTCTCTAACTTAGCAATGGATTGTGAATGAGAGCTCAGGAGTTGACTATTAGCTTCTATGTTTTTCAGAGCTTTAAGAACTTGCTCTTCGAAACCACTACTTCTTTGGCTTTGAGGTGTTTGTGATGGATGGACACTTTGGTTTTGAGACTGAGACTGAAGGTGAGGTGGTCTATAAGGTGGTGCAGCATTAGAATTTCCCCCTTGGAAGTTGGACCTAGGGGCTTGCTGATAGGTATTACTCGACCCTTGGAACTGGTTTCCTGTCCCTTGGGAAGGTTGAGACCACCGCAAGTTAGGGTGACTCTTCCATCCCGGATTATAATTATTCGAGTAAGGATCATTCCTTGGGTTAGAGAACCCTTGGGCTGCATGGACCTGTTCCTGAACAAACTCAGGGTATTGGGGAGCCATAGGACACGACAGAGTGTCATGACTATTATCTGCACAGATGTCACACACCGCACTCACTGGAGTGACAGATGAAGGAAAAGTCCTAGGTGGTTGACCTTGAGCAGCAAGCAGTTGATCCATTTTCACAGACAATGCCGCCACTTGTTGGTTTATCACTGTGGTACTCTCTACCTCATAAACACCCTTCCTAGAATTAGAGGTTGAAGACGAACCTCTATCATTTTGATTCATCGAAGCCATAATGACAGAATCCTCACTGAGAATTTCGAATAAATCCCATGCCTCCTCGGCACTCTTCCTTAAAATTGCACCTCCACTAGCAGAATTCACTAGACTCTTATCCTTAGCACATAGATCTTGGAAGAATGACTGGACAACTTGCCAATCAGGAATACCATGATGGGGACACAATCGAAGGAGTTCCTTCATTTTCTCCCATGACTCATGAAACGACTCACCCTCTCTCTGAACGAAATGGGTAATAGCATACCTCATTTGAGTGGTACGACCAATAGAGTAGAACCTAGCCAGAAATAATGTCTGAAGGTCAGACCAAGTGGTAACAGGCTCTGTGGTCCTAAGGGTGTTAATCCAGGTCTTGGCTTTATCTCGCAGAGAATACGAGAACAGAAGGAGTTTAATGGCATCAGCAGTGAGACCCTGAATTCTAATGGTGGAACAAATCCCTAAAAACTCAGTAAGGTGATCGTATGGATTCTCCCTATCCAACCCATAGAAGGTTGGTAACATCTGAAGTGTGGCATGACGAATCTCATACTGGACATTTTCAATATTAGGGATTTGGATGCAGGAAGGTGGAGTGAATGCACCAGGCATAAAGTGGTCTCTAATCATCCTAGGTGCTGGTTGGACTTGCTGTGGAACAACAACAGGTCGAGGTGGGTCTTGACCTTGGTTTTCCATTGGAATGACAAATTCTGACCCTAGATCGGGTCGACTCGCTCGAAGAGAACGTAAGGTACTTTCTAACTCTAGGTCAAGCGGTTGTAGGTCACAAGACACAGACCTTCTACCGTGCATGCAAATAACCCCCCAGATGAATGAGATGCAATGAGTGAATTTAAGAGATTATGAAAATAAACTTGAGATGAGAAGATACTCCCCTCGGTCCCGATTGCTAATCTTTATGCGGTCCTATCCAAAACTTTGACACCTGGGCAAAAATTTTATTTATTTTTTTAGCAATTTTGGCTTTAGCCTTAGCGCGCAAAATCTTCAGCGGACCTGTAAGTTAACGACCTGAATCGAGAAGAAAGGAAGATCAGTAGAAACAGGAAAATAAAATCCTAAGCTACAACTAAAATAAGATTCATTGTAAATTCTATAACCGTGCAATAGTCCCCGGCAACGGCTCCAAAATTTGATCAGCCCAAACAAGGGAGGTTATTTCCTTATTTGTGATCAATATTTAAATTTATAAAACTACTCGTGCTTAGAACCTCAATTCGTTGAAAATATAGTTTTCGCACGGGTGTCGAACACAGGGACTAATGGCTGAGTTATGAGAACTTATTCTGATTCTGATTTTAGTTACCAAACAGATCGTTGATTTTGAAGAGTTGGTTGATTGTTTAGACTAGAGAATATGAGAATATGATTAAATCAAATTAAAGAGAAAACCCCGGGTTTCGAATCCACTTTAGTTAGGGAATTATCATGCATGTGATTAATGCAAAGGCTTCGCAACCATTTATGATCGGCGATGATTTAAACTACAAGATTAAATCATCGATAATATATTACGCTTGTGTTCATATAGTTTATTCATCAAAATAAGGCATAACCTGTCAAGCAAAGCATGCACAGGTTATCCTAGTTAAGTATGAGCAAACTACTGAATACAAACGTATTCGATTAAAACTATTGCACAACCAATATGAATATAATCACAGAGAACATTCATACTGAAAGATAAAAGATTTATTAATGAACAGATTGCATGAAACGGCAATCTCTCAAAGTTGTACAATTATCATAAACTCATTACAAAACCTGAAACCTTAATCAGAACATAATAAAACCACTAACCAAGCTTCATCTACACCCAAGGAGAAGAGTTTAGCTGCTCATGGTCGGGGCTGAATCGCCGGAGGTCTTCGTTCCTTCCATGCGCAGCCGAAATCCAAGTTGAATGGTGTATGGGAGATGGTAGAGTAGTGAGAGATGAAGTCCTGGAGAGGCTAGGTTAAGTCTGGATGCCTCAAAGAACTCACAAAAGTCTTCTTAAATACTGTATAACAAACCTACCTAAATTGAACTTCTCCAAAAATAACTTAAAAAGCAGTTTAAAATCGTGTGCACGGCTCCCGAGGACCCCCCTATCGATAGGCAAGGGATGCCCTATCGATAGGGATGCAAAAATTTAAAACCAGCTGCTGCCTATCGATAGGCTGGCCATCTGGCTATCGATAGGCAAGCCCTATCGATAGGCCATCGATAGCCAGGCTATCGATCAACTTCACTTCGCCCAGTTTGCTTTGTTTGTGATTCCAGAAGGTGCCCAGGTACTTCCTTGCATCTTTTTGAGTGTTTTTCCTTCCCTTTGACTCCACTTGTAGCTTCATCCGGGAACATTTGCAGAGAACCCACCTCAAAAGTGCTCGAATTACTGCTTTTATGAAGAATTCCTACACAACACGAGGAAAAACACTAAGTTCATGGTTTATAACTATTAAATATCAAAGTTCAAGTAAAATCAAGTATTAATAAGTCGAAAAGACTCAAAAAGTGTATTGATTGCAGAGCAATCACACCCTCCAACTTAAACTTTGCTAGTCCCTAGCAAACCACTGAATGTTAAAATAAATAAATTTAAAGAAAAACTAACTATCCATAAACAATAAAACTAAATAAAAGCCACTTTCGCAGGGAATCGCGATTGCATTTAGCGCATGCAACAAGCCTTTAAACCCCTAGGTTACCCCTAGTGGACGAGTTATAGTCTCGTGAGGGTTTGCAGAAATGACACCCACAAACATAAGGACTGACTCAATAATAAACAAAATAGAAAAGACTAAACGAAACATGCAAACCCAACAGGTAAACAAATCCCATGCTTGATTACTCGAACATAACATGCATATTACACCACTGAAAATACATAACTCGTGTATTACTAGGTTTAGTTCTGAATAAACAAGTTCTCAAATGTGTATGTGGTCGTAACTAAAGGTGAATGAACCTGTAGTGTTTAAAGCTCATTAAAGTAACCCTGTAGTGAATTTCAACTTCAAATTCTCTCTATGGTGTTCACTCTCAAAAAGAATGTATCACTGAAATGGGTATGAAGAATGTGAATTATCCCACAAAGAATATATAAGTTGAAGAACTCATACATAAAGCTCAAAGAACAGAGAGTACTGAAATAAGAACAATTATGCACTAACATTCACCAATTGATAACACACATATGGCATGGAAATAAATAATAATCATAAGGGAACATTAAGCTGAATTAAAATAGAAACCAAGGACTTGTATTAGCTGTATTGTACTTGGGTTACAAAAAGAATCGGTTTGCCAAAATTAGGATGATTTAATAATATGGTTCAGGAAGCTACCCTAAATCATCCTCCTATACCTATACCCCAAAAACAACTGACTCCAGACTGAACTAAACAAAGGACTGACTGACTCACTGACAATTCAACCTAAAACTAATCACCACCCTCATCATTATCAGAACGCTGCTCAACTCGAGCTCTCATCTCATCCTGTGGACCCTCCGGTGCCACATCCTCGGCATGAGTATCCCCAGCTGGGATATCAGCTCCAACCTCCTCAGGCTCATCAAAAAGTGCAAAATCAGCAACTGTGAGAGGCAGCTCCTGCTGTATACGCCAAAGAACTCTCTGCCGGGCAGACTGACGCTGCAACTCAGCTCGAATCTGCTCCTGCTCTCTCATAATAGTCTGCTGCCCCGCTAAAAGCTGCTGAAGCATGATCTCAACACTAGACTGTGCAGGCATGCTAGATGGCTCACCCTCGACAGATGGCTCAAGTGGCTCAGATCCTGGCTCGCTAGCAGAGATAACCGGCCTCTTCCTCTTCTTCATTCCCCCACTAGCCTGTGCTCTAGCGGCTTTCTGAGCCCGCTCAATAGTAACCGGAGTGATAGGGCCCTCGCCCCATAAAAATGTCTCCTCGGAATCCACTCCAGCTTCTATACAAAATTTGGTAATCATTTGGGGGAAAGGCATGTTGTTTCGAGGACGGGCAGTGATGTAGGACTTAATCTCATTGAAAATCAGAAGTGCGATGTCCATAGTCGTCTCAGCCATAAACTCGACTAAATACTGCATGGCCTCCAAAGAAACTAAAGTGTCTGTCCCACGGGGTCGAAGGTTTGCAATCTACGGTGACCGTGACAGTGTGGTCTCCAATCTCAGCAGAGATAGACTCGTCATCAAGCTCGTCCTCCCTCGCCGCAATGTAAAACTGGCGCACCAAAGAGGGTTTGTATCCCTCGCCCTTCTCCATCCATGCAGTCAACTCACGCCACATCAATTTCTGAACTATCTCACTGTCCTCGCCAAAAGAAGTGGCACTGACATATCACTCGCAATTGAACCTGCGAGACTCAATAAATTCTACCCAAGATTGCATATTTCCCTTTTTCTTCTTCTGAGGAGGAGCAGTAGTAGCAGGCATACGCCGAGTCTGAGTGCCAACCTCTCTAGCTGGTCTCGTAGCTCGTGCAGGTGCATCAACAGACTCTACATCATCAGAATATGCACCCAAATCATCACCAGCTGATTGTCTGTATCCTGGGTCCGAAGCGGAATCACTGAAGTCGGTACTCGACTCTGACGACTCATCCCTAACCCTCTTCCCCTTCTCTGAATAAGTGGCCGCAGCTCGGCGAGGCCTAGAAGGTGCAGGGGCAGCCTGATCCGCTAACTGTACACTCTTCAATGGTATTGATGCCGGTTTAGTCTTCTGAACAACCCGAGTCTTATCCTTCTTACCCTTCGAAACGGATTGGGCGGTTTGCTTTAATTTTGCCATTCTCAGACACTATTTAGACTTTTAACTTTAGTACTGCAGCCCAAAAAGAAACTAGTACAGTATAACAAGGATTCACACCAAAAACCACTTTATAACACAATCACAGTCCCACAACACAGAGTATCAACCACCACACTTCACACAATCACAGCACAATCTC
>JAESVK010050704.1:0-11604 GCA_017140935.1 Hamamelis virginiana | reverse complement strand
CTTGTAAAGACCAAATTGACCAAATTGCCCTTTGCTGAGGAAAAGGACAATTCATTATTTCATGTGTACATTTGGATTGGAATCAACCCATTTGTATTGCATTTGACTTTTGAGGTGTTTTAGAACATCCCTGTAAATTTTCATGGCATTCTGATGAGAGCTCGATAGGTAATTAGGGTTTTTGTGACTTGAAGGGCATTTTCGTCCTTTTTCTCATATAATTTCCGAATGACCTCCGAATTCGAAATGGATTGTTTCATGAGGTTTATGTGGATGTGGGGAGTGAATTTGGTATGTCAATTGAGCCTTTGAATGGTTGGGATGGATTCTCCCAAAATCGATCCCGCGGGTAAGGATGAGCCGAATTAGGGTTTCGGTCAAATTGACCGTGAATTGGTCGTTTTCACCAAAACAAAAGATTTTCAAAACATGTTGTTAAGTGCCAATTTCATGTTGAAACCATGTTTTTAGAAGTGGTGCAAGCCTAATTGATCAATTTTACAAAACAGAGAATGGTCATTTGACCAATTTTGGCACAATCGGGTCGATTGGCTAGCTTTTTGCTAAAACCCTTGACCATGGTCAATTGATTTTAACCCAAAAACATTCTAAAAATGTGGAGGATCAAAACACGGTCGTTTTGAGCCCTGAACCATCGAATTTGGATCAGATTTGACCAAGATATGGCCAAATTATGCAAACCCTAAAAATTTGGGAACGAAATTGGGAAGGTCAGCATGGTGACCGTCCTAGCTAGGACGGCCAACCGTCCAGCTAGGACGGCCAACCGTCCATGCCTAGGACGGCCACCAGCTTACTCGAGCCAATTTTGCCATTTTTGAGAATTTGACTTATTTTGGCCGATTTGATTTGATTTTTTGGCTTAAATGCGAAGGGTTTCAGCTTTCAAACCCTAGAGAGACTCATTCTAAGCCCTAGGATCGTTTTTTAAATGAATTAATCCTAACCATTCAAGGGTTTTGAACCCTAGCTCTATATATACTACACTATAGAGGTTCGAAAAAAGGAGGAGAGGATTTTAGGGTTTTTGAGAGAGGAGGCTACAGCTTTTTGGAGGCTCTTCACTCTTACACCATTGAAGGAGTAAGAAGAAAAGGCTAAGAGCTTGGAGGAGGTTAGCCAAGAAGGGAATCGAAGGGTAAACACTCAACCATGGTCTTGTTTTCTTGATGGGTTTTCGTTTTACTTTGTAGGAGTTTTCCCTATGCATGTTTGAATAGGTTCATTTCTTTCTTTTATTTATGTTAGTATGCATGATAGGGTTAGCCTTGTTTTGATTTTGTGTGAGCATGCATGATTAGGTTTAGCTTTGTTATTATTTCATGTTAGTATGCATGTTTAGGGTTCATTAGTTTATATTATGATTTTATGTTAGGATGCATGCCTAGGGTTAAGTAGTTTTATTATTATTCTATGTGAGTATGCATATTAGGGTTGTCTTTTATTATTATTCTATGTGAGCATGCATGATTAGGTTTAGGTTTTTTGTCATGATTTTATGTTAGCATATATGTTTAGGGTTAGTTAACTTTATCGAGATTTTATGTTAGAATGCATGTTTAGGGTTAATGAAGTTTTGTTGTGATTTTATGTGAGTATGCATGTTAGAGTTAGTTTTATTATGATTTTATGTAAGTATGCATGATTAAAGTTAGCTTTGTTGTGATTTTATGTGAGAATGCATGATTAGGGTTAGTTTTATTATGATTTTATGTGATTAGATGTGTTTAGGATTAGTCTTGTTATCATTTTGTGTTAGTTAACATGTTTAGGATTGTCTTTGTTGTTATTTTATGCTAGTTATCATGTTTAGGATAAGTTTTTTTCATTATTTTATGTGTAAGCATGTTTAAAATAAATATTGATACGTTCATATTGTTATTTGAGTCTCTAAATATTTGATTGATGGTATTAATGATGATATGAGTATGTCAATATGTTATTTTAATGTGTGAAGAGTCTTGAGTCTTTTTGTTTGTGCTTTTTATGATTATTTGAATACTTGATATGGATTTGATGGATTGAACATAAAAATTGTGTACGAGGGAGCGTGCGAAGGTAAGATCCTCCCCTTGTGTTTGGATTAATTGTTTAAGCATGGTTTTGTATAGTTTTTGATATGTTTTTGCATGGTAAATTAGTCGAGCATGTTAGATTGTATGCTAGGGTGTTTATTTGATTTTATTATGGATTAAAGATGATTTTTAAGCTACTTAAAATATGTATTCAAATCTGTCCAGATTTGAATACATACTTTAAAGTGGCTTAATTAACATTTTTAAGCCATATTTTGCATGATTTTATTAGTGGTTTCATAGTA
Organism: Hamamelis virginiana; assembly: GCA_017140935.1. Taxonomy (NCBI): domain Eukaryota; kingdom Viridiplantae; phylum Streptophyta; class Magnoliopsida; order Saxifragales; family Hamamelidaceae; genus Hamamelis; species Hamamelis virginiana. The sequence goes on along the minus strand of JAESVK010050704.1, from coordinate 9,263 downwards.
TATTCATGTAGAAAGCATGCTAGGACATTTTCACATTTTTATTATTTGTTTTCATGATTTTTAGAGTGGTTTAAAGTTCGTATACAAATCTGTCCGGGTTTGTTTATGCCTTTAAATTATTCTAAAAATTATTTTAAGGCCAAATCCAACTTAGAAATATGCTTAGGTTCACATAGATTAATTAGTGTGCATTTAGGAGCATTTTCATGCATTTTTAGAATTGATTACATGCTTATTTGTTTAAATTTCAGCATGCATTGCATTAGGATTTTAGGGTTTCTAGATTAACTTTAGGGCTAGTTAGAGACCCTAGGCTAGGAAGGTCACTTGACCTTCCCTAGGAATTTCCTTTGTTGTAAAGATTGCCATCAGAATTGTATATTTTATTTGATTTAAGAGTCGATCTTCGAGAGATTTCCTAAAAGATTTTTTATGCAATATTTCTGAAATAAATATGATTTTATGAGATATTTGATTATTAATTGATTTTCAAAAGATTTGAAATGTTTTAAAAGATTTTTACTTTGGAATGAAATTCCTCTCAATATGATTTGTTTTCTTGAAATATCTTTGAAAAAGATTTTCAATTGGAATTTGATTCTAAAGATAAGAATTATTTTGGAACATTTGGATTTTATGAATACCTTTTAATTTGAGATGATTTCAAATAAATGATTTTGAATAAATGATTTTGAACAAACAAAAACTCTCGAAGCTAGAGTCTTGAATTAGGTTGAAATACCTTTGATGATGTGATCGATTACAATAGGAGAGTCCTAGGGTAGTCGAACTACGTGGACTTTGATACTTGCTAGGTGATACTAGTAAGTTACGTAGGCGCTAATAGGGCTCAAGTCCGCCCTAGGATGCCCGTAGGGTGTCCTAGGTTCTTAGGGTTTGTTTGTATATATTTTTTTATTATTATTATTAATATAACTAATGTAGATAATGCATTTATATCACTATTTTTTGGTTGATTAGATTATTTAGGATTGTTTGCATTAAGAATTTAAATAGCCCAAATAAATTAGAAGTCTTTTAATTAGGGCGAGGTGGGTGCCTACAAGTGAAAGCTTGGAACCTTCCCACGTCGTAACCTAGCCCCCGGATCCAACTCTGGTTTGTAGACTGTCTTTTCATTGAAAATGGAGTTTGTTTTGTTTTGATTTAAAAAATAAAATATTTTTCATGGTTTCCTTATTCCTTAAAAATAAGGTGGCGACTCCTTTGTTTTGATTTCTAAACCCCCCCTAATCACATCGCCCGGTGATGATGTGGACCACACACACATAAAGCCCCGCCACGAGGCTGGTCCACACTATCATGCAAATACCCGACTGGAATTTGCCTTTTGAAATCATGTGTGATGCCAGTGATTTTGCCATAGGAGCGGTGTTAGGTCAAAGGGTGGATAAAAAACCACATGTCATTTACTACGCTAGTAGAACAATGAATGATGCCCAAAGAAACTACACAACTACTGAGAAAGAGTTGCTAGCGGTGGTTTTTGCCTTAGACAAGTTTCGGTCGTACATCTTAGGTTCACCTATTTTAGTCTTCACTGACCATGCGGCACTTAAATACCTTTTGACAAAGCAAGATGCCAAGCAGAGACTAATTAGGTGGATTCTACTCCTCCAAGAATTCAATTTAACAATTAAGGATAAAAAGGGAGTTGAGAATGTTTTCGCCGACCACTTGTCAAGGATCTCCTTTGATGATTCTGCTAACACCCTCCCCATTTCTGAGACCTTCCCTGATGAGCTACTGTTTGCTCTTTCCCACTGCCCTTGGTTTGCGGATATAGTGAATTACCTTGTGACTGAACAGATCCCTACCCATTGGAGTGCCCAGGATAGGAAGAAATTCTTGAAAGAGGTGCAGACATATTTCTTTGATGACCTTTACCTCTTTAAATATTGCCCTGACCAAATTTTGAGAAGATGTGTGCCGGATATTGAAATACCGAGCATTATGTCATTTTGTCATAGTGAGGCATGTGGGGGTCATTTCTCTGCTAGGAAGACAGCCGCCAAAATCTTACAATGCAGTTTCTATTGGCCTTCCTTGTTCAAAGACTCGTTCGAGTTTTGCAAAACCTGCGAGCATTGCCAAAAGTTAGGGGGAGTTACTAGGAGACACATGATGCCCCTCACACCCATCATAGTTATTGAGATTTTCGACTGTTGGGGTATTGACTTTATGGGACCTTTCCCATCCTCTTTTGGCAACCTCTATATCCTTCTGGCAGTGGACTATGTGTCCAAGTGGGTAGAGGCCATCCCGTCTAGAACAAATGATCACAAAGTAGTATTGAAATTCTTGAAAGAAAATGTCATGTCTAGATTTGGGGTGCCTAAGGCAATCATTAGTGACGGCTGTTTGCATTTTTGCAATCGCCCCTTTGAGACTTTAATGAAAAAATATGGGGTAACCCATAAAGTGTCAACCGCCTACCACCCACAGACAAATGGCCAAGCTGAATTGGCCAATAGGGAGATCAAGCACATCCTAGAGAAAACTGTGAACCCCAATAGGAAAAATTGGTCACTTAGGTTGACTGATGCCTTATGGGCGTATCGCACGGCCTATAAAACTGTGTTAGGCATGTCTCCCTATCTCATGGTGTATGGAAAGGCGTGCCACCTGCCAGTGGAGATGGAACATAGGGCATACTGGGCTATTAAACACTTGAATTTTAATCTTGATGCCGCAGGTCAGCAGAGGAAGCTCCAGCTAAGTGAGCTTGAAGAGATTAGGCAAGATGCCTATGAAAGTGATAGGGTTTACAAGGACAAGATGAAAGCTTTTCATGACAAGAACATAGCTCGTAAGTCTTTCGAGCCAAATCAAAAAGTCCTGTTGTACAACTCTAGGCTGCACCTTTTTCCTGGCAAGTTGAGGTCCCGATGGGTGGAACCATTCATTGTCAAATCCGTGTTTCCTCACGGGGCTGTGGAGATTGAGAATCCCAAGAATGGCAACATTTTCAAAGTGAATGGACAGCGCCTCAAGCCATTTTTGGAGAACGTTTCGCATGAGACTGTGGTTGAGGAACTTGTAGACCCAGTCTATTGCGAGGCCCCATCAGAGTAACTTCTTGTGTGATTATTTGTATATAGCTTCTTTTTACCTTTGTTTATTTGCGTTCTTTTGGAAATTGTGGATACTCTAACCTTTGTGCAGATTTATTGAAGTGTAAATGATTTACAGGTGCTTTTGTACCCTCCTCCCATTTTTGTCTTTAAATGCCTATCTTTTCATGCATTGAGGACAATGCTCACTCTTAAGTAGGGGGGGAGGTTCACTTGTGTTCATTTTTCTTGCTCATTCTCACACAATAGGTAGTTTCCTTTTGGTATAGAGTAGCATGCTTAGCAAGAATCTTAGCAAATACTTTTGATGCAAAATTTTTCGATTTTTGAGCTTACATGAGAATAAAACTTGAAACTTATATGCTATGCTTCCTTTTGAACTTGCATTATGTATGTGAACTCTTCCATTGCACATGCACGCCATTGGAGTGGAACTGAACTTACAGCATATCACTTGAACCTTTTGTCATCCCATTCATCTATTCATGATTCCACATCGTGACTCGCATCAAGTTATGTTCATATTGAATACATTTGGTATTATAAGCTTCGCAAGTCATGATTTCTATTTTCAAGCACACTTTCGCTTGATTTAAGCTTCAAGAATTGCATTTTCGCATGAACTTTCATTTGTATGCATCTTATTCATTTTGGAACAACTGTACAACTTTGAAAGATGATTATAGGTCATCATTGCTCTTTTGAACCTCAACTCTTTGAAAGTTTCCATTTGAACCCTAATTTGAGCCAAGAGTGCCAATTTGTTAAAAGCTTAGGAACCCTAGGGTAAATCTGGAAAGCGGAGCAGGGTTAGCATGCCGTGGTACTATTTCCCCAGTGTTTTAAGGAAGTGGTGGTTAAAAATTCATTCGAGGGAGGTATTTTGGGTCGCGGAGGGTGAAAAGTCGCAAAAAGTTGCAAAACTTCAAAAATCCAGAAGAAGGTACCGGTACCCCCCCAATGGGTACCGGTACCCCTCAACCAGAAGAAAAAGGTACCGGTACCCCTTTAAGTGGTACCGGTACCCCCTATGCAGATTTCGAAAATTTAGCCTTTTTAAAGCCCTAGCCCGAGTTTTTACCCACTTCAACCTTATTTCACCCCCTTCCCTCAACTTTCCTCTCATTTTCTACCCTTCCCAAGCATTCTCCATCACTTTGGAGAGATTCTACCACCACTCACCAAATCCACCATCAAAACCCTAGCTTTTTCTACTTTTTCACCACCTATCATCTCATTCCCATCAAACCCTAACCCTAAACCTGAAAATCCACCCATTTTCACACTCTTTCCACCGATTGAATACGGTTATGCACTAGAGTGGCGGTGGTGGGCTTCCATTTTGTGATTTGGAGCATCTCTTGTATTGTGGGTAAGTTTTTCAGTTTTTGAAGCTTTGCAAGTGAGTTAGGGTTTTTGTTTCTCCATTTGGCAAATATTGTTAGGGTGAAGTGTGGTGCTTTTATTGGGGTTTGTGCTCTTTTTGTGGTGATTTGTGTTGAGAATGGAAGTTATGGGGAGGAAAATGCTTTGTGACGCTAAGAGAGGGTGTATGATGTTCGTCGAAATGGGCATTTGGGATTGTTTGGTAGCCATGCTAGTGCTACTTTGTATGATTGGTCTAGTCGTGACATTCATGGCTAGAACCAAGACGCCTAAAGGAGGGAAAGCCTCAGGCTCTTCTGTGGAGCAAGTGGTAAAAAAGAGAAAAGCAAGCACTTCCCAACCCGTGAAAAAGGGAAGGGGAAAGAGGCATGAAAGTGAAAGTAAGGAGAGTGAGGATGAAGAATTAGAGGCCATGTTTGAAGATAGGCCACAAGAGGATGAGGATGCATGGGTTCAGTCACTTGCCAAAAGAGGGTTCATCTGTGAAAGGAGTGTTGAAGCGTCAACTTTTATCCACACTCATCCCATTCGAGGTGCTATCAATGATCAAAACTTGGGTTTCCTGTGTAGGCCTATCGAAGGCTATCACCCATCTGTGGTGAGAGAGTTCTACTCTAACTTGAGAGAACATGAAGAGTTTGAGTATCACATGAAGACAACTGTATGTGGAAAGTCCTTTCTAGTGAACACTGCTACCATTGCTACAGCCTTGGGTTATCCTCGACCTTCCCATGCAGATGGTGTCCCTTACCCATTTCGCCCGATGACAGTCTTCAATGGGGCGTCTTTCACTCAAGCTATGTGCTCAAACCCTGTACCTATGGTATCATTCAATCGAAGTGAATTCACCCCTGGGAAGCTAAAACCCGAGTATGCCTTAATGAACAAAATTATCCATTGTAGCATTGTGCCAAAAGGAAAAGAAAAAGCACCAAGAATCGATGAAATCAAATTCCTTTTCGAAGTGATGAATGGGCTGCGAATTGACTTCGCAGCGGTGATTTGGGGAGTAATGAGGGACTTTGTGAATTTTGCTAGCAAGACGACTTACATGCCTCTTCCGTGCTTGGTCACTCAAATTGTAAAAGCTGAAGGAATCAAGTTGCCTCCTAAAAACAAAATGACACCTCCTCACTTTGGTCCCATCAATAATGTAACCGAAGCAAGGAGTATTGCAGCTTCAGTGAAGCCCAGGCCAACTCAATCCCAGTCAGTTTCTGAAAGGCCGTCCTCATCGTCAGCACCTAAGCCTGCAAGTACATCTCCGCTAAAGAGAATGGAGCGCAGAATCAAGGGATGGTTCAAATGCATTCTGGGGAAGCAGAAGCAGATTGACCACAGACTGGCTAGGTTGGAGAGAGAGGTTCACGTGCTTAGAGGTGACCCATCTGCTGTTGAACCACCACTTCCTAACTTGGAGGGGGATTCCGATGAGCTGGACGACTGTGTGGATGAGGATGATTTCAGTGATGAGGAAGGTTCATAAGAGGAGTAGTTGGGGTACTTTTCAGTAGTTAGGTTGTTTGTGTTTTCAGGTTATGTTTTTACTTTTCTAGTCTAGTTTTATTTCTGTTTAGGGTAGCATAGGGCGGTGTTGGCACAGGGTAGTGACCCAAGCCAAGTTAAAGCCAACACCCGTTTTGTTTTTGAAGCCCCTTTGTGTAACCCCCGGTCATTACATGCTTAAAAGTCCTTTTTGATTTTAAAATGTTGGTTGTTCATTTATGAACATTATGCATCTATGAATGGTTAGTTTATGTTATGAGTGCTCTATTTCTGTTTCATGGTGTATGCTTTTGAGTTACTCCATTCCACTCATTCTTCCATCTCTGTCTTTAGTTCTTGTTGATTGATGTTAGTTTTGAGAAACTCTGACTGGCAAATTACCACACATATGGAAAAGGGACAGGCATAAGTAGTTCAAACGCTTGCATTGTATTTCAAGTTTAAGTAGTATGCTCATGTTTGCATGTTGAAAGCGAGCTCTTTTGTTCATTTATTTGTTTCTCTTCTTTTAGTTTCTTAGTTCTTTTTGGTTCAAATCTTACTAGGGACTAGCAAGATACAGGTTGGAGGGTGTGTTTAGCACATAAATTCGCCCATTTTTACTCGTCTTTTTGTACATTTTATCTGTTCTTCAACCCTAGTTTGACTTGATTCTGGTGCATTTGATTCTTTCATTGTTTTTGAGCACCTGCAGGTTGCATGGCGCTAATTCCATCTTTTGAAGGTGTTCGATGAATTCCTAAGGTTTTCATCCGGTGATCAAGGCTAGCAAGCACATTCTCATGCTCATTGTTATGCATCCGTGGTATGTTCTCCGTAAGGCCTTCCCCAAGCAAGTCATTCGCCCTATTCCAGTGCAATGGAGGACCAAGCACCTTTGGAGCAGTCTTTCAAGCTCATTTGATCATCCGGGACAAGCGAAGCTGAAGCGAGGAAGCTTGGTTAGCAAAATGAAGCATTTTTGGCCTTTCAGCAAAGGAGGTACCGGTACCCCTCCAATGGGTACCGGTACCCATGATGCAGAAGTAAAAGGTACCGGTCCCTCTTAGGAGGGGTACCGGTACCCTTGTGCGGGAAAACCTCCGGGTCAAATGTAATTCATTCCAAATGCAAGGGCACTCTTGTCCTTTGGTCCCCATGTCTGATACCCTTCTGGGGGGTATTTAATGTGTATTTTCAGCTGATTGAAGAACACTCTCTTGCTATTAGCTTAGTTTTTCTAGGGTTAGCTAAGTTCTTAAGGTTTTCTCTTAGTTTTTCTAGGGTTCTTGCATTTCTTACTTAGAGTAGCTTAGTTTGTTGGTTAATATTGTTGTTCTTACCTTGTAATCCCTAGTTTAGGTTGTTGTTTTCCATTTTAGTCTCAAGGTTGTAAGTTACACTTCTTTTGGTTCATTTATTACAAAGCATTTACTCTTTTCAGCATTTTATGGTTGTGTATGGTGTTTATATCTCTCTTTATGGCTAGCTAAATACCCAAGGAGGGTTCTATGGTGAAGTTCCTCTCCAAACCCTTAGGTAAATGTGGTTTCTTGACTCAAATGCTTCAATGATTAATGGAATGTAGCTTCTTCTACTCTCATTTCTTTTGAAACCATATGGATTCATATTCACTACCAAAATATGACCGGTGAGAAGTTGCATTTTGGTGATGAGCACATATGAACTCCATGTGTATGTGAAAACATCAAAATGAGTAGTAGGTTGCATCCCATCATATATTTTCTTCTCTTGAGCTTGTATTGTTAAATCCTTCCATTCAAAACCATAGGCCACATGGATTATTTGAATGTGTATTGTTTGAGAAACCACTAAACCTAGGCCACATGGACCTTATTATATATGTTTGTACAACTAAGATAAGTTATACCTTCCATATATAATAATATGAAATTAATATGCCCTTTAGGATTGGTTTTAGGGCATACTTCTAACACAATGCTGTCCTTCAAATCACAAAAGCGCTTAATAAACCTTCGAACTAGTTTCGAATTATCCCGAGACTTTGGCATAGGTAGTTTGGATGTATTTGGTAACTAAGCTGATCAGTGGCAAGGCTGTTGAGCCTTCTAGCTCATGTTTGGCTCTCGAGGCCCAAAGACCCCTTTTTAGCTCAGATTAGGGTTTCAACCGGGAACGACCGGGATTCGATCTTCTTATCAAACCAAAGCCTTCAAAGGCTTCAAAACACTTTCTTAAAATGTTTTAAAACTTGTTTCGAGAAGAAGAAATGATTTTGAGAGCAATCGGTTAGCAGATTTCAAAACCCTAATTTGGGCCCGGCAGGCCCTAAACAACTAATTGGTTGACTTTTTCCCAAAAATTTGACTTTGGTCAACGCATTTTTGCTTTAAACATTTCTCAAAACATGGAGAATCCAATCCCGATCGTTTTGGCGCTTGAATCGTCGAATTTGGACTTAAAACGGGTCCGAAAAGCCCAAAACAGCCGAGACGGGTCGAGAGAGGCCCAAAATGGGGCAAAATTGGGTGTCAGCTTCGATGACCATCCCTCCCCTAACGGTTGGCCGTCCTAGGGTGGATGGTCATCGAAGCCCTCGCCCAATAAATGCTATTTTTCAGTGTTTTACCTGCCCGGGACTCTTCCAGGTGCTTCCAAGTATCTGATTCTGCCTTGGGGACTCTGGGATGAGTTTGGAGACCTAGAAAGACACATTTAGGGCCCTTGGATTTATTCCTAAGGGTTTTAATGTGGACCATTGATCTATTTGAAGCCCTTCCTATATATACATCACTTAGGAATTAGGTTGGAGGCTAGTTCAAAGACATTGGAGACTTAGAGACCTTGGTAGCAGCCCTCTCTACCATAGCCAAGAATTTGGAGGCTCTCAAAGGTTGAAGAAGGAAGCTTGGAGCAAGAAAGAAGAAAGCTAAAGGTATGTTTGAACATACCATGATGCTTAGAATGGAGTTTTGCGTAACATAGTTTGATTTTGGAGATTTCTGCATAGTTGTATGTTTGGTATTCCTTTTCTCTTCTTCTTCTCTTTTTCCATGTCTATGTAATGTTAGGAATGAATGTTTAGTTTGAGTATTCATAGGTTAGAAGTAAAAGGGTTAGTTGTTTTTTGTATGTGGGTGTTAATGTAGAAGTTTCTGCACTTATGAGTCTTGTATGGTTAACTTAGGAAGTTTGAATTTAGGTGTATGTATTTAAGTATGCTAATTATTATTGGTTAATAGGAACATGTTTAGGAGTTTATTTATAGTTAGTATGCATGATAGGAACTAGTTTAAGATATGATATTTTCTATTT
>JAESVK010050700.1:511-21862 GCA_017140935.1 Hamamelis virginiana | reverse complement strand
TTTGCCAAATGTACCCCTTTTCTAACTCAAAGTAGACTCCAAAAAAATTGTAATTTCTAAATATATGTGAGGGTATATACGTATTATTGTACATTTCATAATATTCATGCATTGGTTTTCAAAATGCTCAATTATTCCGGGACAGATCAAAAAAAAAAAAAAAAGATGTGTAACTAAAATGGGACGAATTCTCTAAATTTTTCATTCAATTAAATTTGAGATGTTTTAATTTAGGATTATTTTCAGTTTAAGAAGAGAGTATGAAAGAAAGATCCATAGTCACTGTGGACCAGCCTCGTGGCGGGGCTTTAGGGTGGCCACATCATCACCGGGCGATGTGATTAGGGGGGTTTAGAAAACAAACAAAGGAGTCGCCACCTTATTTTTAAGGAATAAGGAAACCATAAAAAAAATATTTTATTTTTTAATAAAACAAAACAAACTCCATTTTCAATGAAAAGACAGTCTACAAACCAGAGTTGGATCCGGGGGTTAGGTTACGACGTGGGAAGGTTCCAAGCTTTCACTTGTAGGCACCCACCTCGCCCTAATTAAAGGACTTCTAATTTATTTGGGCTATTTAAATTCCTCAATGCAAACAATCCTAAATAATCTAATCAACCAAAAAAAATAGTGATATAAATGCATTATCTATATTAGTTATATTAATAATAATAAAAAAATACAAACAAACCCTAAGAACCTAGGACACCCTACGGGCATCCTAGGGCGGACTTGAGCCCTATTAGCGCCTACGTAACTTACTAGTATCACCTAGCAAGTATCAAAGTCCACGTAGTTCGACTACCCTAGGACTCTCCTATTGTAATCGATCACATCATCAAAGGTATTTCAACCTAATTCAAGACTCTAACTTCGAGAGTTTTTATTCTTTCAAAATCATTTATTTGAAATCATTTCAAATTAAAAGATATTCATAAAATCCAAATATTCCAAAACAATTCTTATCTTTAGAATCCAATTCCAGTTAAAAATCTTTTTCAAAGATTTTCAAGAAAACAAATCATAAGGGAGGAATTTCATTCCAAGGTAAGAAAATCTTTAAAACATTTCAAATCTTTTGAAAATCAATTAATAATCAAATATCTCATAAAATCATATTTATTTCATAAATATTGCATCAAAAATCTTTTAGGAAATCTCTCGAAGATCGACTCTTAAATCAAATAAAATACACAATTCTGATAGCAATCTTTACAACAAAGGAAATTCCTAGGGAAGGTCAAGTGACCTTCCTAGCCTAGGGTTTCTAACTAGCCCTAAAGTATTTCTAAAAACCCTAACATACTAATGCAAATGCATGCTGTAATTTAACTAAATTAATCAAACATTCACAAAATCAATTCCAATCATGCATGAAAATGTTCCTAAATGCATACTAATCAAACTATGTGATCCTAAGCATATTCCTAAGTTGGATTTGGCCCTAAGATAATTTTTAGAATAATTTAAAGGCATAAACAAACCCGGACAGATTTGAATACGAACTTTAAACCACTCTAAAAATCATGAAAACAAATAATAAAAATGTGAAAATGTCCTAGCATGCTTTCTACATGAATATACTATGAAACTACTAATAAAATCATGCAAAATATGGCTTAAAAATGTTAATTAAACCACTTTAAACCATGTATTCAAATCTGGACAGATTTGAATACATAATTAAAGTAACTTAAAAAATCATTTTTAATCCATAAAAACATCAAATAAACACCCTAGCATATAATCTAATATGCTTGACTAATTTACCATGCAAAACATATCAAAAACTACACAAAAATATGCTTAAATAATTAGTTTAAACACAAGGGGAGAATCTTACCTTTGCACGCTCCCTCGTACACAATTTTTATGTTCAAACAATCAAATCAATATCAAGTGTTCAAATAATCATGAAAAAGCATAGAAAATGACTCACAACTCATCACATGTCAAGAATACATATTAACACATTCATATCACCATTAATACCATCAATCAAACATTTAGAGATTCAAATAACAATATGAATATATCAATACTTACCCTAGGCATGCTCGCATACATGAAATAATAACAATGGACTCATCCTAAACATAAAATCGTAACAAAAAATAACCCTAGCATGCTTACACACATAAAATAACAAGAAAACTAACCCTAACATGCATACTCACATAGAATAATGATAAAACTACTTCTAATCATGCATACGTACATAAAATAACAAGAAAGCTAACCCTAACATGCATACTCACATAGAATAATGAGAAACTAACCCTAACATGCATACTCACATAAAATACATAACTAAACTACACTAATCATACACATTAACCCTAATAACATAAAATAACACAAAATCAACATAAAAAATACCCTAACTATGATTACTCATATAACATCATACAAATAACTATTCTAAACATACATGCTCATAATAAATAAATAACCTAGACACATCAACTCACATAAAATTATAACTAAGTTAACCCTAACATGCATACTAACACATAATCAAAATAAAACCAACCTTATTCATGATGAACATACTATTATCCTATATTAAAACTACATCCTATTCTAATCATGCATATATATTAAATCAAATACAAAACAATCAAACTCAAAATAATCATAGTATCATTCATGAACAAATGAGAACATATTGTTCAATGATAAAGCCATTACCTCTCTCTTTTCTCCTTGATTGATCTCCTTTAAGCTCCAAGCTTATGGCTCTTATTCTCCTTCTTCCTCACCTTTGTTCTCTCCCCCAATGGTGTAAAACCAGATCTGTAGCCTCCTCTCTAAACCCTAGAATGCTCTCCTTCCTTCTCAACCTCTCATAATGCAACATATATAGGGTTAGGGTTCAAAACCTTGAATGGCTAGGATCAATCCCTCTAAAAAACGATCCTAGGGCTTAGAATGAATCTCTCTAGGGTTTGAAAGCTGAAACCCTTCGAATTTATGCCAAAAAATCAAATCAAATCGGCCAAAATAAGTCAAATTTTCCAAAATGGCAAAATTGGCTCGAGCCAGCTGATGGCCGTCCTAGGCATGGACGGTTGGCCGTCCTAGCTGGAAGGTTGGCCGTCCTAGCTAGGACGGTCACCATGCTGACTTTCCCAATTTTGTTCCCTAATTTTAGGGTTTTCGAATTTTGGTCATATTTTGGTCAAATTTGATCCAAATCCGATGGTTCAGGGCTCAAAACGACCGTGTTTTGATCCTCCACATTTTTAGAATATTTTTGGGTTAAAATCAATTGACCATGGTCAAGGGTTTTAGCAAAAAGCTAGCCAATTGACCCGGTTGTGCCAAAATTGGTCATATGACCATTCTCTGTTTTGTAAAATTGATCAATTAGGCTTGCACCACTTCTAAAAACATGATTTCAACATGAAATTGGTACTTAACAACATGTTTTGAAAATCTTTTGTTTTGGTGAGAACGACCAATTCACGGTCAATTTGATCGAAACCCTAATTCAGCTCATCCTTACCCGTGGGCTCGATTTTGGGAGAATTCATCCCAACCATTCAAAGGCTCAATTGACACACCAAATACACTCCCCACATCCATATAAACCTCATGAAACAATTCGTTTCGAATTCGGAGGTCATTCGGAAATTATACGAGAAAAAGGACGAAAATGCCCTTCAAGTCGCAAAACCCTAATTACCTATCGAGCTCTCATCAGAATGCCATGAAAATTTACAGGGATATTCTAAAACACCTCAAAAGTCGAATGCAATACAAATGGGTTGATTCCAATCCAAATGTACACATGAAATAATGAATTGTCCTTTTCCTCAGCAAAGGGCAATTTGGTCAATTTGGTCTTTACAAGGCCAATTCCTCACCCAATGATCAGCTATTCTAGTTGATCATTTGCATGGACATATGGTAGAAATAAATGGTAAAAATGGGGTGTCCACAGTCACATGACTTAGATGGGCCATGGCTGCAGACTAATCATCAACAAGCAGAATATTATAACCACTAGCTACTATCTGAATTGAAGTATCACGACCACCTTCAATTTGCATCAAAATATTGCTTGGGTTAGCCACATTTTGGGTCGACCCAATCCCCCAAAAGTGGTATTCGATCAGATAAGTTGGAATTGAATAAAAGTCATGTACAGGCACTACAACAAAACTCGCCGTTACCGACGGCTCGAAATCGTCGGTACAACCTATAAAAACCGTCGGTAAAACATTTCCCGACGGCTCCCATCCGCCGCTACAAGGCGTGGGTATAGGTAGCGTCGGTAAATGTATTGCCGACGGTTTTTATTACCGCCGTCGGTAAAAACACTTTTGCCGACGCATAAACAACCGTCGGCAAAGGTAATGACAATCGTCGGGAATTATTTTTCATTGACGGAGGTTGACAGATGTTAAGGGTAGTCCCGACTATCAAATCCCACCAGTAAATATAATATTAATCGCCGGCAAAAACACTTTTACCGACACTTCTACTACCGTCGGTAAAAATAATAACAACCGTCGAAAATTGATTTGTTTTAACTAAAAGTTGACGGACATAAAGCCTATGTTGACGATCCAATGTCGCCGGTAAATATAGTACTCACCGTCGGGAAATCATTAAAATTGACGGACATAAAGCCTATGTTGACGATCCAATGCCGACGGTAAATATAGTACTCACCGCCGGGAAATCATTAAAAGTTGACGGACATAAAGGCTATGTTGACGATCCAATGCCGCCGGTAAATAATGCCGGGAAATCATTAGTCGTCGGGAAGAAATTATTCTGTTTTCCGTCGAAGTTTTGATGCCGCCGGAAATACCCCTATTTTTTTACGGCGGCCAATTGCCGCCGTAAATGCTTTCATATTGTAAAAATATAATTTGTTAAATTCTAGACTTTTACTGACACAAAGTTTCACCATCGGGAAAAGTTTATGCAATATTTTTACCAACGGCATTCTATAATGCCAACAAATGTGTTAATTTTTTTTTTCCAATTTGTTAATGCCTGTAGATAACATGCATATAAAGTGTATTCCACAAATGACTTCGATAATCTTGCATTAAATCCATATAAATTGAAGTATATTCTCAAAAATGACATCCGTAATATTGCATTAAATCCATCCAAACACAAAAAAGTAAACCTATGTCTATGAATATGAAACAAAAAAAGGTAGTGTTGTTACAAGTTCCATTGTTTAAGACAACTGAAAATAAAATAAAAAACTCTTAAATAGCGTTTGAGATATGTGTCAAAGTGGGCTGGATAGATCCAAAAGAAGGGGGGACAGATCCAGCGCTAGAATCACTAGCCTGCAAAATAAAGTAAAATAAAAATATATTACTAACTAACCATGCAAATTTAGATAAATATTTAAGATTACGTACAATAAGAACATTATTAGAAATGACAGTTAAGTCACCAATTTATAAGATGTTAATAAATAAAAAGGTTTTGTTCTACTTTATAGTTGAGCACTTAAACAATCATAGCAAATGCATATAGCTTCAATCTCAATAAAAAAGACACTAGCACATAAAAAGACCCAAAACAAATAAATGCCATATTAGAAGTAAATAGAAAGAACAATACAATTCTTGCTTTTTGATGCAGTAAGAGCCTATATATAAATAAAGAAATGCAAATTTCATTTCAATTATTCAAAGTAAGAAAACAATGACATCAATGGAATTCTAAATTAAAATGGTAGCATTTCATCCATAGGAAAGTATGAAAAGAAAAAAAACTTGCTTTTCGAGACGAAAATCCGACAGAGTTTCGTCTGTTTTTCCAATATTCCCAAATTTTTACCCGTCAAATTAAGAGTATATAACACTTTTATAATTATATCCAAACAATATTTCAATCATATGGCGCCTCCTGCGCCTCCCATATCATCTACAACCAACAATCACCAAGAGAAGTACACTTCTAGGTTATATTTCTAACACACTTAAAACATACATGCAAGCCCACAGGTTACATTGTAGGCTCAAAAGCATGCAATATTAATATTCTTTTCATAATTTCAAAGCCCCCAAAAAAACCAATGAATTATTAACTTTTTAACACTATCAATGATAATCTAAATATCTCTCTATCTCTCTACTATCGGTTCAATGATACAAGGAATGAGAAAGAAAACAACAATACCCACGTATATTTTGGGGTGATTTTGAAGTTAAAACATAGGCTCCAAGTAGGGTTGGTAATCATTATTCATACATATCCTAACAAAGCTTACCATCTAGGCCATGGAAGCAAACAAAATGTAGGATTTTCTAGAAATTCACATGCAATCCCAGATTTATTTTTCCATGCAATCCCAACATCCAAGTTTTGCATGCATATATAAAATGATTCAATTTTAAGTAAACTATAACTCATAGCGTTCTCTAACTAGTCTCTCCAACTAACTTGTTATATTTATAATTAAAGATTAAATAAAGAATTCTTTTGAAATTCACAAGCTAAGAATGAGGCAAGATACTTACACCATTAGGAGGAATACGAAAGTTAGGACACATTTTCTGAATGAAAGATTATAAGAACCCAACTTGCCCATTCATATTATCCATTTGCTCTTTTTTTTTCTCCAGCTCCTTCTGCATTTGCTCTTTTTGTTGCTCCAGCTCCTTCTGCATTTGTTCATTTTCTTCTACCATTTTTTGTATCCGTTCATTATGTTCGGCCATTTGTGCTGCAAGACCTTGAACTTTCTTATCATTTTGCGCATTCTTGTCTTTAAAACGGCCATACATTTGGGAGTAGGTGACATTACATCCCATGCCACGGACGCGTCCAGGTCTTTTTTTTGGCATGACCTCATAGTAAATCTCCTCATCATTAAGTCTCTCATTGTCAGATAATGCCTCCAGTTGTGTCGAAATTTCTTTAAATTTTTCCTGTTGGTATATTAAACATAATGTTAAGCAAGCAGTGAAATTAAAATAAATAAATTTAATAATAGATGTAATCTAACAAACCATAACATTCTTGGATCGCTCATCAACTGCAGTCCTATCATTTTCATGCGTGTGGGTAAGCGTAAACATCTCAACTCGTGAAGGCTCACGACCTTTAGCTTTAGTCTGTAAGCTAACATAAACAATAATGAATATGGAGAGTATAATTACAACATATGAAGAATAAAATGTAATATAATAAATAAATTAATTAATTTCAATAAAAACACGTTTTTCTTAAAGCTGGTTTATAAGTTGATTTACCATTCTGTGAAGACTCTCCTGAAGATGTAGATGTAAATATAGAAACAGAAGTTGGCCTCTCCCTAGCTCGTTTTCCAGCAATGGATACTTACACTATCAAGAATGTGATGCATAAGAATAACAATGTAATATTGAATTAAAATTCCAACATAACTCACAGTTCTTATTCAAAAATAATTTGCTTCCTTACTTGGTTGATCATGTCTACCACCATTAAGTCCATCAAGTGCATCAACCTCCATGTTTGAAACTCCAAATTTATCTCCAATCATTCCAATCATGTCATCGCAATCCTCTTCATCACTATCATTTTGTAATACCTCTTTATTGTATGAATACTCCTCCCCATGATGGTACCAAGTGGTGTACTTCTTCGCTATCCCATATATGATCAGATCAGCATGGACATCTTCTCGAGTCCTCATCAAAACATTGTTACACTTTATACATGGACATATCATGTTACCCTCTATGCTAACACGATCCCATGCAAAATCAAGAAATTCCTGCACTCCTTTCTTGTACTCGGGGCTCAATCTATTCCTTAGTTGCATCCAAGACTTATCCATCCTATATCCACTAATAAGGGGAAATAAATTAAACAAAAAAACTGGGAGTTCAGTGTCATAAATGGGAGTAAATTGAATGAGGCCTAGTAAATCACATTGCATTTTCTATGATAGGATTAGCACATCACGAGGTACAAAACTGCCAGCATCTGGAAGTGGTTTCACTAATTAAGTTGTGGGAAGGTTCCCCCAATGCTTCAAACAACTGATATATAATAAGAATGAAATAAAATAATTGACAAGGTTCATCCTAACAGCCATTAATGGCTCTACCATGTCCAGCATCTCAGTTGTTTTCTTGGTTTTTGTTTTAGCCCTACATAAATTAAGGCCAGTTATAATTTTATGGAAAAATAACACAAGATTATTTTTATTCCCCACTAAAACATATGTACAATATGTCAAAAATACATATAACTATCAAAATACCCAAGAAGAAAATCTTTCACCCTAGCTTAATAAATCAATTAATATCAATGAACCTAAGTTACAGTATCACTAATATTTAACCCTAGTTTTTGTTTCATTTCCATGAAACATAAATAAGTGTCGGTATTATATTATTTTTTGAGCTTGAAAGTGTTTGATTTTAATGAGAATTGAGCTTAAGAGTTAACAGTCATTTACTGTGTTTTTGGTCAGGAGAAGAAGTTGGAATGGGGCAAGGGCTTGGCTCAAAAGCAGAAGTTGAAGCAAGGCAGCAGGAATTAGAACTCGAGAATGACAAACCATTTGCTCGGACCGTGTAAAATTAAAGAGACATAACCCTGATTAATTTGGCTTTTAAACAAACTTCATGATTGATCTTTTCTTTTTACTTTTAAACAAACTTCAAGAGAATCTAGTAACAAAAATTTTATCATTTTATTATTGCAGTCATTTCACTTTAGAAGTTTGGTAGGCTTTCAGGAAAGCTCATGCTCAATCCCAAGTCCCACTTTGTAATAAACCAGATTTGTTATTCTATAATATCGTAAACTGGTTGTTATTATTATTATTGGTAAAAAAGATATCAATTACCAAGAAAAACTGTTAACATAACTGGACTCCTCTTAACATCCATCCAGACAACTCTTCCAACACAAGAAGTCAGTCATCTATTCTTGTACATTCCAATAGCACTATGATCCATACTAGCTAAGATATTATAGTAATCTATTTGCTTCTCTATAAACATGACTAATAGTGACCACAAAATTAGCATTAGCGCATGAATATTTTGAACCAATCTGCAAAGTCTCCAAGGAACATCACAATTTGCAGTTAGACAATCAATAAACAATTTAGGGTCCCCTTCTATGTGAATCCTCTTTATGCCAGAATTCTTTCACATAAAAGAAGCCTAGCTTGAAGAGTCCTACACTCCATAGCTGGAACTATAGTGTTATGGTGTTACCTAATTAAGCTCCCACAATCGGACACCCTGCTGTCTCTAACAATGAAAACCATAGCAGCACTTCTTACAATAAGAGCGTAAGGACGTTCTTACAGGATCGGAACCGTATATATATATATAGAAATGATCCATTGGGGACCTTTTTTACGGTCCACTTTTTGTTGGTGGGAGTGAGGTGAGTGAGGTCACTTGTGGTGCACCTCTGCGAGACCAATTTCACACAGAAACAAACTTTAATTGAACTTTGAAACAAACTACAACACTCTGAGAAACCCACAGATTATACACCAACGATTCTCTCTTACTCTATCTCTCTGCTTCACTCCACACATTTTCACTACACTGCATACATATATTTATAGCCTAAATGCTGGAGACAAGCTACCAGACAGGCCGCCAATAAGCCACCCTACAGCAGCCTAAAGCCACCCTACAAGCCTAAAAGTCTTCAGCACCAGCCTTCGTTCACTTCTTGTCTTACAGCAGCACCCTTTTTTCAACCTTCCTGTCTGCAGGTTGCTTTCAAGTTTACAATTCAACATCCCCCTTAAACTTGATTCTTTGTCTTCATTCCAAGCAACATCTTCAGTTTTGAAAATACACTATGCTTAAATGGCTTTGTGAATATGTCTGTAAGCTGATCATATATGTTCTGCATGCTATCAGTTGTACTTCTTTATTCTTTACATGCTCTTTGATTAAATGATATCGAGTATCAATGTGTTTGCTCCGTTCATGATACACGGGCTTCCTGGCCAATGTTATTGCTGAACGATTGTCGATGTAGATTTCGGTGGGATTGTCAGGTGGAATTCCTAAATACTTCAACACGTTTCTGAGCCATATTCCATGACAAACTGCTGAACTGGCAGTAACATACTCAACTCCACAGCTTGATAGCGTCACAATCGCTTGCTTCTTGGATAACCATGTAAATGTCGTATTTCCTATGAAAAAGACAAACCCTGTTGTGCTTTTCCTTTCATCCAAGTCTCTTCCCCAATCACAATCCGAGTAGCCAATAAGACTGTTGTTGTATAGAACAAACCTTCATTAACAGTGCCCTTGATATAGTGGGGGATTCTCTTAACTACATTCAAATGAGACTGATCTGGAGTCTCCATATATATGTTTATCAGTCCTACTCCATAGAGTATATCCGGTCTGGTGCACGTCAGACATCTCAAACTTTCAACTAAGCTTTTGAAGTAAGTTGGATCAACATCACCTTGCTCATTTTTCCTCAATTCTAATCCTGTTTCAACAGGAGTAGAGACAGGATTACATTTCTCCATGCCGAACTTCTTGAGAATCTCCATTGCATAGTTTCCTTGTGAGATGAAGATTCCCTTTTCGCTTTGCACAACTTCAATTCCAAAAAAAAATGAGCCATTAAGCCCATATCTGTCATCTCGAACTCTCTAACCATATTTTTCTTGAATGATTCGAACATGACTTGATTATTGCCGGTGAAGATCAAATCATCCACATACAAACATACGAACATTGTATCTTCACCATCCTTCTTCATATACAGTGCATGCTCGTAAGGACATTTCTCGAATCCATTCTTCTTGAAGTAATCATCAATCCTGGTATTCCATGCACGCGAAACTTGCTTTAAACCATAAAGCACTTTCTTCAGCCTGTATACTTTTTTTTCTTGGCCTTTCTTCACATATCCCATAGGCTGATCGACATAGATTTCTTCTTCAATAAATCCATTCAGAAATGCCGATTTTACATCCAGTTGATAAATCTTCCATCTTTCATGTGCAGCTACTGAAATCAACAGCCTGATGGTTTCAAGTCTTGGCAACAGGGGCGAAAACTTTCCCATAGTCGATGCCTTCTTTTTGCTTGTACCCTTTTACAACAAGCCTAACCTTGTATCTCTGGACTTCTTTTTGAGCATTTCTCTTGGTCTTGTAGACCCATTTGACTCTGATGGTCTTGCGGCCTTTCGAGAGAGTAATCAACTCCTATGTCTTGTTTTTTTCAATGGATTCAATTTCTTCATCCATTGCTCTTCTCCATTTGTCTTTTTTGTCAGCTTCTTCAAAGCTAACTGGATCACAACTCATCTGTAAATTCATCACCATATATGAGATCTGTATTCTCATATAAATCTTCTAAGCTTCGGACCCCTCTTGTCCTCATATCAGACAGTTCTCCTGCTACTGACTCTGGAGTTTCATTTATTTATGGTAATGGATGAGCACTTTGTGGTGTCTGTGGCTCTTCTTCTCTTGGTTGAGCTGGTTCCTCTTCTTCAACAGTCAGCTCTGCATTTTTTGAAGATTCAGCTTGAAATCATCTCCAGGATTCATTTTCTTCAAAAATGACATCTCTATTGTAGAATGCTCTCTTGGTGATGGGATTATACAGCTTGTATCCCATGGTTTTGTCACCATATCCAACAAGGATAAACTTCTCTCATTTATCTTCAAGTTTGGTTCTTCTGGATTCTAGAATTTTAGCATATGCAATGCATCTGAAAACTCGAAGATGACTCACACTTGGCTTGTGAGTACTTCATGCTTCATGCGGTGTCATATTCTCCAAACTTCTTGTGGAGCACCTGTTTAGCAGATAAACTACGCATGAAACTACTTCAGCCCAAAAACTCTTGGACAGGGACTTTTCCTTTAACATGCTCCTATCCATGTTAAGAAGTATGGAGTTTTTTTTTTCAGCCACACCATTTAGTTGAGGAGTATAGGCTGGCGTAAACAGAGGAATTCTCAAAATTCGCCTGCTGTATATTCACCACCTTGATCTGATCGAAGCATATTGGTTTGATAGCCACTTTGTTTCTCCACAAGAGCTTTGAACTCTTTGAAGCTGTCAAACACTTCTGATTTCCTCTTTAAGAAATACACCCAAGTTCTTCTGCTGTAATCATCAGTGTAGGAGAAAAAAATACTTCTTTCGTCCGTTTGATTCTGGATTCAACAGACCACACACTTCTGAGATGCCACAGCCAGTCTTTGTCATTGACGACACTTCGGTGTATCATGATGAATAGTTAATGGAAACATTCTGTTCTTCATCATCTTTACTTGATTAATCAACTTCCATTGATTCTCTGCAAGTATTAAGTGCATATATTTTAGGCTGTGGACACCCCATTTTTACCATTTATTTCTACCATATGTCCATGCAAATGATCAACTAGAATAGCTGATCATTGGGTGAGGAATTGGCCTTGTAAAGACCAAATTGACCAAATTGCCCTTTGCTGAGGAAAAGGACAATTCATTATTTCATGTGTACATTTGGATTGGAATCAACCCATTTGTATTGCATTTGACTTTTAAGGTGTTTTAGAACATCCCTGTAAATTTTCATGGCATTCTGATGAGAGCTCGATAGGTAATTGGGGTTTTTGCGACTTGAAGGGCATTTTCGTCCTTTTTCTCGTATAATTTCCGAATGACCTCCGAATTTGAAACGGATTGTTTCATGAGGTTTATGTGGATGTGGGGAGTGAATTTGGTGTGTCAATTGAACCTTTGAATGGT
Source organism: Hamamelis virginiana (assembly GCA_017140935.1). Taxonomy (NCBI): domain Eukaryota; kingdom Viridiplantae; phylum Streptophyta; class Magnoliopsida; order Saxifragales; family Hamamelidaceae; genus Hamamelis; species Hamamelis virginiana. The sequence continues at coordinate 9,135 of JAESVK010050700.1, read as the reverse complement.
TGGGGTGGATTCTCCCAAAATCGATCCCACGGGTAAGGATGAGCCGAATTAGGGTTTCGATCAAATTGACCGTGAATTGGTCGTTTTCACCAAAACAAAAGATTTTCAAAACATGTTGTTAAGTACCAATTTCATGTTGAAACCATGTTTTTAGAAGTGGTGCAAGCCTAATTGATCAATTTTACAAAACAGAGAATGGTCATTTGACCAATTTTGGCACAACCGGGTCAATTGGCTAGCTTTTTGCTAAAACCCTTGACCATGGTCAATTGATTTTAACCCAAAAACATTCTAAAAATGTGGAGAATCAAAACACGGTCGTTTTGAGCCCTGAACCATCGAATTTGGATCAGATTTGACCAAAATATGGCCAAATTATGCAAACCCTAAAAATTTGGGAACGAAATTGGGAAGGTCAGCATGGTGACCGTCCTAGCTAGGACGGCCAACCGTCCAGCTAGGACGGCCAACCGTCCATGCCTAGGACGGCCATCAGCTGGCTCGAGCCAATTTTGCCATTTTTGAAACTTTGACTTATTTTGGCCGATTTGATTTGATTTTTTGGCATAAATTCGAAGGGTTTCAGCTTTCAAACCCTAGAGAGATTCATTCTAAGCCCTAGGATTGTTTTTTAGAGAGATTAATCCTAGCCATTCAATGTTTTAAACCCTAACCCTATATATGTTGCATTATGAGAGGCTGAAAGGGGAGGGAGAGATTTCTAGGGTTTTAGAGAGGAGGCTACAGATTTTTCTTAGCTCTTCATCTCTACACCATTGAAGGGGGAAGGATTGAAGGCCAAGAGCTTGGAAGAGGCTAGCCAAGAAGGGAATCGAAGGGTAAACACTCAACCATGGTCTTGTTCTTTGATTGATTTCATTTTACTTTGTATGAATTTTCTTTATGCATGTTTGAATAGGTTTCTCTCTTTCTCTCGTTTATGTTAGTATGCATGATTAGGTTTAACTCTATTGTTATTTTGTATTAGTATGCATGCCTAGGGTTCATTAGTTTTTATCATTATTCTATGTGAGTATGCATGTTAGGGTTAGGTTTTCTTATTATTTTATGTTTAGCAATCATGATTAGGGTTATTTTTTATTATGATTTTATGTGGTTAAATAGGTTTAGGATTAGTTTTGTTATTATTTTATGTTAGTATGCATGTTTAGGATTAGTGAGTTTTATCGTGATTTTATGTATGTATGCATGAGTAGGATTAGATTTGTTGTTATTTTATGTTAATATGCATGTTTAGGATTAGTGAGTTCTATTGTGAGTTTATGTATGTATGCATGAGTAGGGTTAGTTTTCTTGTTATTCTATGTACGTATGCATGATTAGTCGTAGTTTTATTATTATTTTATGTGAGTATGCATGTTAGGGTTAGTTTCTTGTGATTTCATGTGTGTATGCATGTTAGGGTTAGTTTCTTGTGATTTTATGTGTGTATGCATGTTAGGGTTAGTTTTTGTTATGATTTATGTTTAGGATGAGTCCGTTGTTATTATTTCATGTATGCGAGCATGTTTAGAATAAAGGTTAATATATTCATGTTATTGTTCGAATCCCATGATAATTGATTGGTGATTTTAATGGTAATATGAGTACGTTAATGTGTATTTTGACATGTAAAGAGTCTTGAGTCTTTTTGATTGTGCTTTTTATGATTATTTGAACACTTGATATGGATTTGATGGATTGAATATATAAATTGTGTACGAGGGAGCGTGCGAAGGTAAGATCCTCCCATTGTGTTTAAAATAGTTGTTTAAAGCATATTTGTTGCTAGTTTTTCTTATACATTTTGCATGGTAATTTAGTATAGCATATTAGATTGTATGCTAGGGTGTTTATTTGATGTTTTTATGGATTAAAAATGGTTTTTTAAGTTACTTTAATTATGTATTCAAATCTGTCCAGATTTGAATACATGGTTTAAAGTGGTTTAATTAACATTTTTAAGCCATATTTTGCATGATTTTATTAGTAGTTTCATAGTATATTCATGTAGAAAGCATGCTAGGACATTTTCACATTTTTATTATTTGTTTTCATGATTTTTAGAGTGGTTTAAAGTTCGTATCCAAATCTGTCCGGGTTTGTTTATGCCTTTAAATTATTCTAAAAATTATTTTAGGGCCAAATCCAACTTAGGAATATGCTTAGGATCACATAGTTTGATTAGTATGCATTTAGGAACATTTTCATGCATGATTGGAATTGATTTTGTGAATGTTTGATTAATTTAGTTAAATTACAGCATGCATTTGCATTAGTATGTTAGGGTTTTAGATTAACTTTAGGGTTAGTTAGAGACCCTAGGCTAGGTAGGTCACTTGACCTTCCCTAGGAATTTCCTTTGTTGTAAAAGTCATACTCAGATTTGAGTATTTTAATTGATTTGATTGTCTATCTTCGAGAGATTTTCCAAAAATGATTTTGATATAATAAACATGATTTTATGAGATATTTGATTATTAAATGATTTTCAAAAAGATTTGAAATGTTTTAAAGATTTTTACTTTGGAATGAAATTCCTCCCATATGATTTGTTTTCTTGAAAATCTTTGAAAAAGATTTTTAATTGGAATTGAATTCTAAAGATAAGAATTGTTTTTAGAATATTTGGATTTTAAGAAAGTCTTTTAATTTGAAATTATTTCAAATAAATGATTTTAAACAAACAAAAACTCTCGAAGTTAGAGTCTTGAATTAGGTTGAAATACCTTTGATGATGTGATCGATTACAATAGGAGAGTCCTAGGGTAGTCGAACTACGTGGACTTTGATACTTGCTAGGTGATACTAGTAAGTTACGTAGGCGCTAATAGGGCTCAAGTCCGCCCTAGGATGCCCGTAGGGTGTCCTAGGTTTTAGGGGTTTGTTTGTATATATTTTTATTTATTTATTAATATAACTAATATAGATTACTGCATTTATATCATTATTTTGTTGGTTGATTAGATTATTTAGGATTGCTTGCATTGAGAAATTTAAATAGCCCAAATAAATTAGAAGTCCTTTAATTAGGGCGAGGTGGGTGCCTACAAGTGAAAGCTTGGAACCTTCCCACGTCGTAACCTAGCCCCCGGATCCAACTCTGGTTTGTAGACTGTCTTTTCATTGAAAATGGAGTTTGTTTTGTTTTGATTTAAAAAATAAAATATTTTTCATGGTTTCCTTATTCCTTAAAAATAAGGTGGCGACTCCTTTGTTTGATTTCTAAACCTCCCCTAATCACATCGCCCGGTGATGATGTGGACTCACCATAAAAGCCCCGTCACGAGGCTGGTCCACATAGGCTAATATGATAACATTTCTCAAGGAGTTGTCAAAGGCTCAATATGTTGGCCGGTCTTCATGTCTAGAACATAGTAGACATCGGAGATGAAAGCATGATTACCATCCCTTCGTTTGATCAGAATATCTCATCTTCCTTGTACTAGAACTTTTGAGAGATCGTCAAATAAGATTTCTCCCCGAACCTTTTCATCAAGTTCGATAAAGAAATTCTTTCTGCCAATCATATGATTATTGGCTCCAGAATCAAGAAACTAAATTCCTTGGTTTTGTTCAATTGAGCTGTGTGCCATCAAGCTCATCGAGTTTCCAGCAACTTCTTCTTTCTCTGCAAAGTTAGCTCTGTCGCTTACTTCATTTTCTGGTGGCGATCGACATTCATTGCTATAATGACCATATTTGTGGCATTTGTAGCATAAAATGTTGCTTTTGTTAACATTTGGACGATTGTTGTAACCGCCTCTTCTTCCTCTTCCTCTACCTCTCTGGTTGTTTTTCTGCTATCCCCCATAGTTTTGTTATCCTCCATTGTTAGGTTGTCCTCTTCCTCCTGTAACATAATTCTATTGTCCACGTCCTCCTCTGTATAAACCTCTGCCGCTTCTACCTCGGGATTCTGAATTACGACATCGTCTTCTCTGTGATGTCGATGTCCCCCATTGCACATACCTCTCTGATTGAGGTGCAACTTTGACTGTAGTGCTTGCTCTAGCACTTTGTCTTCACTTCTTATTATTATTTTCTGCTCATGGGCTTGTAGTGAACCCACAAGTTCTTCAACAGATAGAGTTTCCAGACCCTTAGTTTCTTTTAAGGCAACAACAATATAATCGAATTTTGGAACCAAAGATTGCAAACTTTTCTTTGAAATTCTATCTGTAAGGACTTCTCCATTTCTTCTGATTTGGTTGGCAACCACCATAACTCGCGTATAAAATTCAGAAATTGATTTTGAAGATTTCATACGTAAATATTCAAATTCACTTCGCAGAGTTTGAAGACGAATCATTTTCACTTTGTCAGCACCTTTGTATGTTTTCTGGAGCATCTCCCAAACTTCATTTAATGTTTTTGCGGAAACTATGATCTCAAATGTGGACTCATCAAGTTCTTGATACAGGATTGACTTTGCTTTATAATCTTTCTTTCGATCAGCTTTTGAGAGTTGTCCTTTGTGTTTCTGACAAGGCTGCTTCTACTTTTCTTGAAGTGGATTCTGAATATCCATCTTTTACAATGTCCATGACATCTTGAGAACCTAGTAGAGCTCTCACTTGTATGCACCAATTGTCGTAGTTGTCTTTGGTGAGCTTTGGAATTGCTATTAGTGCACTTCCGCTCGCCATTGAGATTTGAAATTAATAAATTTTAATTTAGAGTTGGAATTTCAAAATTCTGACTCCATCAATGCGTCCAGAACTATTGAATTAGCCGGAAAGCACTCTTGAATCGTCTGAATTGGACTTCAGATGTCTTAGATTTGATAAAATCAAAATCTGGCCAAATGGATGGTTCAGATTAACTTTGGGACTAGGCTGCGAAGCACTGGATCCAGCCTTAGGCTCGGCTTGGCTCAGGACTCAGCGCGGCAAGGAGGCTCGACTCGGCTCGGTGGCTTAGTGGCTTGGAGGCTCGGCTTAACAGCTCGGCTTAACAGCTCGGTTCTGTGGTAGGCTCGATTAGACGGCTCGGCTCGGCTCATCGGACTAGTTTTTCCCGTCGTCTTCTCCGTCGAAGTTCCGGCGAGTTGATTTTTTCTGCAGAAACTTTGACTGGCTCTATAAGCTTCGTCTGAACTCCGTTTGCTTCAATTTTGGTGGCGTTGGAATCGTCTCGACGAGAGGAATCTCGTGGTGGTATTCAAAATGCAAAATTATAAACACTTTGATTTTTGGGCAATTTTCCTGATTTTTGAACTTCTGGCTTTCCTGAAGCTCTGATATCACTGTTGGTGGGAGTGGGGTAAGTGATGTCAGTTGTGGTGCACCTCTGAAAGACCAATTTCACACAGAAACAAACTTTAATTGAATTTTGAAACAAACTACAACACTCTGTGAAACCCACAGATTATACAACAACGATTCTCTCATACTCCATCTCTGTGATTCCCTCCACACACTTTCACTACACTACATACATATATTTATAACCTAAATGTAGGAGATAAGCTACCAGACAGGCAGCCAACAAGCCTCCCTACAACAGCCTAAAGCCACCCTACAAGCCTAAAAGTCTTCAGCAGCAGCCTTCGATCACTTCTTGTCTTACAGCAGCACCATTTTTTCAATCTTCTTGTCTGCAGGTTGCTTTCAAGTTTACAATTCAACACTTTTATAGTCCACTCCTCATTGGGATAGTTGGGATATGTATTTTGAAAAATCGACCATTGGATTAGATACTCATGTTACGTATGTCATGTCTACCAAAAATTACAGTGATCCAACAGTTGGTTAATGAGAAAACTATCTGTGAAAAAAACTGACAGTTTAAATAACAATAAAATATCAGTTTTTTTCATAGTCAATTTTCCCATAAACCAACCATAATATCACTGTGATTTTTGGCAGTCATGAAAAACATAATAGGAGCCGTCATTTTAGTGCATTAGAGAATGAGCCATCGTGATTTTGCAATGACACTATATATGACAATTTGTCATGATGGATTGATGCACTTTATTAACAAATCGGTATCAATGCATATTTAGATGCTCAAACTCAAAACCTCTTCCTTGAATGTAGGGATACATATATGCATGCCACTACACTAATAAGTTACTGGGACAATTAATTAATTAAAGAACCCAATTTGTTTCACTTTAAAATAAAATGCCCATGCATCTATCTATCGATATCACCTTTGCATCATTCAAAATGCTTCTATATATACCCACATTGTGGTCCCGTTGGAGGCTTAAATAGTGTTGCAAGTGTTAAAATAAGTTTGGAATAATTAGAAGAAGAACAAAAGGTGTAGATCGATGAAGCAAATTAAATTAAATGAAGGTGAAGTGTACGTGAAGAGGGTTTATATATACAAGCGCCCTAGCTTGTTCATTCTTTATAATATATACCAAGAACTCCAAATCGATACCAAAGCAAGCATGACTAGAGTGGCTCCTGCGAAGGTGGTTTATAAGTTGGTTCCTACGCTTTTAAGTGAAGCACAGTTGCAGGAGATCATGAGGCGCTTTGACACCAACCACGACCGCCGCCTTGACAAGCAAGAGCTTAAGAGAACCTTCAAAAGCCTGGGTAGTTATCTGCCCGGATGGCGAGCTGACCGAGCACTCTACCATGCTGATATGGATGGAGATAGGTATATCAGTAAGGATGAGTTGGATGATCTTGTCAAATACGATGAAAAATGGGGATATACCATCCAGAAGACCTATGTATATATATATATATATATATATATATATATATATATATATATATATGCATGGAAAGAGTGTCTAATCATGAAGAAAGGTTGTGTCTCACTTTGTGTACTTGCAAAATGCAGCTGTCCTATGTGTAGGATTTTGCATATGTAGCATGTTTACTCCTTTAGGCAGCTTTATATATATTGTGCGTAATTATCTAGCTATCTAGCTGCAATAAATGTTTACCCTTTCCTTTGTCTGGTTTCAAGTTTCAATTAACATCTCTCTCTCATATTTTTGGTTACTTTTTTTTTTTTTTTTTTTTAAATGAGCAAAAAGGTGAATTTTATTATATATATAAAAAATAATACACAAAAATGACTTTTTGGGTAAAAGAATAGAATCCACTCTATTTCATATTATCTAAATAAAAGTTTTTCTATACTTTCATATAGTTAGTATTGGATCCTCTGGCCTGCACCTATAAAATTTAGGCTTTTAATCAAGTTGGAAACTTAACAGTGTCAGAGCGTTGGTTATTCATGTAATTATATATATTTAAACGAGTTTACACGTAAGGGAGATGCATGGTAGGAGAATATATCAGAATCAATTCTATCTTCTCTCACCTAAATAAAAGGCTTGTTATAATTTCATATACCTGTATTAATAGGGTCGGAACAGTTACAAACTTAACATTTTAGATTGGAAACTTTAACACTTATATTAGGAATTAAACCAAAGAAGCCTAACGCACGGTGGTAAACTCTAGCTAGTCACAAGGAATACCACATTCACAACAACCAACTCCGAACCAACAATCCAACACACTATCCAATAGAAGCAACAACCAGAAGTGTATCGGTCTTAAGAAACGAAAATGAATTTAATTAAACTTCAATTCTGGAATAGTCACATATTAACCATTCAATTAAATTGATCGAACTTCTTTGATTAATATTCAATAGCTAAAAATATCCAAAAATGTTGCATTATATTGGTGTTTTTTTTTTTTTTTGATCAGCCAAAAACAATTCCATTAATATAATTATAAAAGGTTACAGCAAAAAAAAAGGTCTGCACCCCCAAGCAAATAGCACTCAAGCGCCAAAAATACCAAGACCACCAATACCCAAACCCTATACAAACACACTCAACATATATAACATTAAGCCTTGAGTTTGTCCCAGAAGATGGTAAAATTTTATGATGTGAAGCATCTTCAGTAAAAGAACATATATATATATATATATATATATATATATATATATATATATATATATATATATATATGAACGATCTAGACAGGACGACCTGACTTTGTCTACCATCAGCCCACCTTATTTCATCCGTTGGATTGGCATGTGGCTGATCCTACAGTGAAAAACAAATGGACTTAAAAACACACGAATTTGAGCAAAGTGGGTATAGCCCGGTTGGAAAAATATCCACGCGTCATTTATAGCTCGTGCTCACAGTCGCCAGAGAAGAAAGGCAAGTGTGGTGTTTGCATCATTTTTTTTTTTCCTTTTTCCGAAATAAAATTTTCATTCGGGTTTCCCCAACTTTGAACCCACCTCTACACAGATCGGAGGAAAAGAAACGTCGTCGGAGAAGCCAAAGGATTGTAGTCTTAGTTTAAGCAAAGCCAAATTTTTTTTTAATCTTTTAAAAAAATTGACCAGTTTCTCTCTTCTTCTCCGGCGAGTTTGTAGCGGCAAGGGTTCCGATCTAGTTAGGATGGGTCGCTGTTCGTGGGTTCCTCTTAGGGTTTTTTTGTCATCTTTTGCAAATGGAATCATAAAACTTGAAAAATACAATGGACATCAATCACCAACAGTGAAAAAGAATGGAAAGAAAAAAATAAATCTGATAGCATCAGATTTTCTCACCACAAATCTATGATGCAGGAGTGATGTTATGGGTTCAAAGTTGGCGAATCCCAAATGCAAAA
>JAESVK010050697.1:0-10765 GCA_017140935.1 Hamamelis virginiana | reverse complement strand
ACTTCTCAGAACCCACATTGTAATGAGGAAGTTAAGGCTGTTACAGTCTTGCGTAGTGGGAAAGTGGTAGATAATAGAGTGGGGGAGAAAGAGAGAGAGATAGAGAGGGAGATAGAGAGAGAAAAAGAGAAAGAACCTGCAATAGAAAAAGAATCTGAAGCTTCGAGGGATAACTTTCCCGCAGCTATAGATAATCCATTGGCATCGTATGTGCCGAAAGCCCCATTTCCATCCGTGCGCCTGAGAGGAGAACGAAGAAAGGGGCTAGCATGTCGGATATGTTAGAGGTGTTTAAAAGTGTCCATATTAATTTACCTCTACTAGATGCCATTAAACAGATTCCTTCATATGCCAAATTTTTGAAGGAAATGTGCACACTACAACGCAAGGAGCGCGTGCACTTGTCTAAAACCATAGCTCCTGTTGACATAGCAAGTGCTGTGTGTCAATTCCATGCTCCTATAAAGAGAAAAGATCCTGGAACGCCAACTATACCTTGCTTCTTAGGAAGTCATTTCATTGATAGAGCGTTAGTCGATTTTGGCGCAAGTGTGAATATTCTTCCATATTCAATTTACGCCAAAATGGAGCTTGGAACACTCCAAACCACACCTACTATTCTTCAATTTGCAGATAGGTCCACTAAGGTACCTAGAGGTATTCTGCAGGATGTTTTGGTTAAGATAGATTCGTTTGTCTTTCCTGCAGATTTTATTGTCCTAGATATGGAGCCTGTCGATATTACTAGGCCCCAAATCCCGGTTATAATAGGACGACCTCTTCTGGCAACTGCTAATGCAGTCCTTCATTGTAGGACTGGCATAATGAAGGTGTCTTTTGGAAACATGAAAACCAGGCTGCAGGTTTATAGTGCAGCTAATCAACATCATAACTTTGAGGATTGTTCTTTTGTTGACATCATAAATAGAGTGGTAGAGGAAGCTACACCTTATCTTCTGTCCAAGGACCCGTTAGAAACATGTCTTAATTACTTTGGGTTCGAGGACCATGATCTGGAGCATTCGTTCATGGAGGTGAATCTTGTCTTAGATTCTACCTCCTCTGTAGAAAAATTGCCATGGAGACCTAGGGTTGAGCCACTTCCGTCAATTGCCAGTGTCCCTTCCCCTACGTCTTTTGAGTCTCCGCCGCAACTTGAGTTAAAGCCTCTGCCGGCTAATCTCAAGTATGCATTTTTGGGTAATAATGACACCTTGCCTGTTATAATTTCATCTTCATTAAATTTAGAACAGGAAGGTAAGTTGTTATCTGTTTTGAAAGAGCACAGAGTAGCCATAGGATGGTCGGTCACTGATTTAAAGGGTATAGACCCGTCAATCTGCCAGCACCGTATTCACCTAGAGGAAGGTGTGAATCCTTCTAGAGATGCCCAACGTAAGTTGAACCCCAATATGAAAGAGGTAGTTAAAAAGGAAGTTTTGAAACTACTGGATGCGGGTATCATTTACCCAATTTCAGATAGTGAGTGGGTTTCCCCTACTCAATTGGTTCCTAAGAAGTCTGGAATTACAGTGATAGCAAACGAAGAGGGTATTCTAGTCCCTACAAGAGCTACCACTGGTTGGAGAGTCTGTATAGACTATAGGAAATTAAATTCCAAGACTAGGAAAGACCACTTCCCTCTGCCTTATATTAACCAAATTCTAGAGAGATTATCTGGGCAGAGTTTCTATTGCTTCCTAGATGGCTATTCAGGGTATAACCAAATAGCGGTTTACCCCGAGGATCAGGAGAAAACAACATTTACCTGTCCATTCGGGACATTTGCATTTAGGCGTATGTCTTTTGGCCTATGCAATGCCCCAAGCACGTTCCAAAGATGTATGACTTCTATCTTTTCTGATATGATAGGAGACTATTTGGAAGTGTTTATGGATGACTTTTCTGTTTTCGGTCCTTCTTTTGATGAATGCCTCTCTAATCTCTCAAAAGTGCTTAAGAGATGTTGTGAGACAAACCTTGTTCTTAGTTGGGAGAAGAGCCATTTCATGGTTAGTGAGGGCATTGTGCTTGGGCATATCGTATCTAGTAGGGGGATAGAGGTTGACAAAGCTAAGGTTGACTTAATTGCAAAACTACCTCCTCCTACTACTGTTAGGCAAATCCGGTCCTTCCTTGGACATGCAGGATTTTACAGGCGTTTCATTAAAGACTTTAGTAAAATAGCAAAACCAATGTGTAATCTGCTTGCTAAAGATGTAGAGTTTAACTTTGATAAAGCCTGTATAGAGTCCTTCAATAAGTTGCGTTTAATGTTGATCTCGGCACCTATCATGCGAGCTCCCGATTGGTCACTTCCTTTCGAGCTAATGTGTGATGCCTCCGATTATGCTGTGGGGGCAGTGTTGGGTCAGAGGGTAGATAAGGCCCCTTATGTTATATACTACGCAAGCAAAACCTTGAATGAAGCTCAGTTAAATTACACTACGACTGAGAAAGAAATGCTTGCAGTGGTTTTTGCGTTAGATAAATTCCGATCCTATCTTTGGGGATCGAAGACCATTGTGTACTCAGATCATGCCGCCTTGCGGTACCTGCTCTCTAAAAAAGAGACGAAGCCTAAGTTGATTAGGTGGATTCTCTTATTACAAGAATTTGACTTTGAGATTAGGGATAAGAAAGGGTCTGAGAATGTCGTTGCTGACCACCTCTCTAGGATTGTAGTAGAAGAAGAGAGTGACCCCACGCCTATTAGGGATTCTTTCCCTGATGAGCAGCTTTTTGCCGTCACTCATTCTACTTTACCCTGGTACGTTCATATAGTGAATTATCATGCCACAGGCCTTGTACCATCTCTTTGGTCGAAACAGGAAAATGATCGGTTCTTTTCGCAACTAAAATTTTATTATTGGGAAGATCCTCTCCTGTTTAAGTACTGTGCTGACCAGGTTATACGTAGGTGTATTCCGGAGGGTGAAATGCAAGACGTTTTGAAGTTCTGCCACACTCTAGCATGTGGAGGACACTTTAGCGGGAAAAAGACTGCCGCTAAAGTCTTGCAGTGTGGGTTTTTCTGGCCCACACTATTCAAAGATGCATTGGACTTCTGTAAGTCCTGCCAAAATTGCCAAAGAATGGGTTCTATGTCTAGAAAGGATATGATGCCTCTTAACCCTATCTTGATCGTCGAAATTTTCGATGTTTGGGGCATTGACTTCATGGGACCTTTTCCTATTTCGCATGGGTTTGAATACATTCTAGTGGCTGTCGATTATGTATCTAAATGGGTAGAAGCCATAGCCACTAGGACCAATGACCACAAGGTGGTATTGAATTTCCTCCAAGAGAACATTTTCTCTAGGTTTGGGTTTCCAAGGGCCATCATCAGTGATGGAGGGTCACATTTTAATAATCGACCCTTTGCAACACTCGTAGCTAAATATTCTATCACTCACAAGGTTGCAACCCCATACCATCCTCAGACTAGCGGGCAAGTGGAGGTTTCAAATAGGGAAATTAAGCATATCCTAGAAAAAACTGTCAGGCCTGATCGTAAGGATTGGTCATTGCGCTTAACTGATGCATTATGGGCCTGTAGGACTGCATTTAAAACCCCTATTGGTATGTCTCCGTACCGTCTAGTCTATGGCAAACCGTGTCACCTCCCAGTCGAGTTAGAACACAAAGCACTTTGGGCCATTAGGAAATTTAACTTTGAAATGAAAGAAGCGGGTTCTCACCGCAAGCTTCAGTTAAATGAGCTCGAAGAGATTAGAAATGAGGCTTACGAAAATTCCAAAATTGCTAAAGCCAAAATGAAAGAGTTTCATGACAGACACATCAATAGGAAATCTTTTGAACCAAATCAGAAGGTGTGGCTGTTTAACTCTAAATTAAGGCTATTTCCTGGTAAGCTTCGATCTCGCTGGGATGGACCTTTTGTAGTAACTAAGGTTACTCCTCACGGTGCTGTTGAAATCCAAAATCCTCGTACTGGTTTGTCCTTCTTTGTGAATAGACAAAGGCTTAAGCCTTTTATTGAGGGTATAACCGATAGTGAGGGCATTCAGGATGGTTTGGTAATTGAGTCTGTCAGTTTGGAAGACCCAACCTACCAGTTTACCTAAAGAGGAATTTCACGTCTAGCTGAAGACGTTAAACTTAGTCCCACCCACCTGTTCCCCTTGTTCATACACACTCGTCTAGTCGTAACATTCTTTCAAACATTGAGGACAATGCTTACTTCTAGTTGGGGAGGGTTTGTATATTCTCTTAATTTGTATATCCTCTTGTCTATGCTTAATTTATTTATTGATTCATTTAATTTGTATATACATAATAAATTATTATTATTTATCATTCTTATGTACATGTTAACCCAGTGTGATTTATATAAAGATTATTTGTATAGAATTTGATAAATAAACATGTGTTACAATGTGAGTTTATTCTTTCATTTATATCATTTCTATTTGTCTATTTTCGATACATTAATTGTAACTTTACTGTGATTAGCTTGTATTCAATCTTTCACATGCACGAACTTGGTTTAAATCTTCATACTTGGCGATTTGAATATTTGATAAAAACCTGTTATAAAGTGGAGACTTGTGACAATTAAAGCAAATTTTGAACCATTCGATCATTTTTGGGACTTAAATATTCATCATTTCAGTATAGTCTTTGGCTAATGCTTTCCTGTTATATCTTGCAAAAGGTTCAATTCATGCGTATGTTAGAATGCAAATATCTTGTCAATCAATTGAGAATATTGTGCACATTTTTGAAAAATGATTTAAGGCCATTTTCTTCGAATTTTTGAGCCGTGTTTATTTTTGTTAGAGTTTAGGACCCCCGTATTACCCTATTTTGAGCCTAAAAGTTGCCAATTTTTTTTCGATAACTTAGCAGCCATGGGTATTGAGGTGTCTCTTTTACATATTATTTGGTATAAAGTGTCAGTTAGTGTGAAATATTGTTCAAAATAAGCCAATTTTGGAAAAAGTCAAAATGTTGACTTCTCTATCGATAGAGGCTAGGCGCTATCGATAGTCACATTCAAATTCAAAAAAATAAAAAGCATGTAGCGGCAGAGCACTCTCTCTATCGATAGCGAGATGCCGCTATCGATAGAGATCGCGAGAAAAGCCTTTTTAACCTTCTTCTCCCGCGCGAACCGCCCATTTCCACCACCTTTTCGTCTGTAAACCGCCATTTCCACCGTGACCATCCATCTTCCTCCGCACTTTCCGACCACCCCAGGCCTCCATTGCACGCAAACTTTATTCCATTGCGTTCCTCGCGGCGTTTAGCACATTTCTGACCGATCAGAATTCGCGTTTGCTCCATCTTATTCGGTCACCCATTTGCACTTGAGTCGCATTTTGGCGAGGATAGTTGGTCCGGCATATTCTTCATCTTCTACCCTTCGTAAGTACCGGTACCTTTTCTTAAAATTTCGAACTTTTTCTTAAAATGGCTTAGTTTTGTTTCATATGTCATAGCATGCTGTTGGTTACGTAAGATTTGCATGTAAAAAGTTAGAATAGTGTGTTGGGTTTTTGAGTTTAGATAATAATGAAACTTGTCCTTGTACACTTGTTACACTGCATTGGGATGTGGAGTTGTGGAGTTGTGGTAAAGCCTGGATGTTAGGCTATGCATGGGCTTGCATGCTACAGTACGTATATTTTTTGAAGGTGTTGATAAAAATAGCCTGGATGTTAGGCAAGTTCTGAAATTTGAAATGGGGTATAAAATTATCGTGTGGGTTAACATCTGGCTGTGTTGTGTGTTTGATTCTTATTGAAAAATATTTATACGAGTATCTATGCGAATTATTCTACTGCTGACTATGGTCCTATCTGCTGCCGTGTGTGTGTAAAAAAACAAAAAAAATTGTACAGAGCTATGGTACGCCAAAAGACCACCGGCAGGAAGGGCGTAGCTTTTCAGGAGCCGGCACAGCCGAGACCGAGGAGGTCTGCAGATACTGGACGGGGCAAGGCCCAGCGCACACAGCCAGATTCTTCAGACAGTTCTGAGCCTGACATTCCTGCAGTTCCCATCCGTAGACCCTCGTCTAGAGGGCAATCTTCTGCTCAGCCGCCAGAGAGCGCGCCTCCATCCAGTTCCCAGTTTGTGGAGGAGGATTATATTTTTGAGGATCCTGATATTGGCGAGACTGGCGAGCCTCGCATGACTCGCAAGTTCGAGGGCTACGCAGACGCTGAGACTGGGTCGAGGAGATTACCGACTCGTCGAGCTGCGAGGCCATGGCCTGTGATTCTGTCGGCGAAGAACTTCAACGTCGAGAGATATGTGGACCCGAAATCATTCAGATATCAGGGCTTGCTTGTGGATACCCTCCAGGACAGACACCTCAGCACCTGGCTGAGGAAGAGTGGCGGATATATGGCCAGTGTGGTGCGACAGTTTTATACCACAGCACACACAGCAAAGGATCAGCCCGAGACACTCCAGGCCGAGGTTGGAGGCCGCATTGTCAGATTCACTCCAGACGACATCGCTACCTATCTGGGGTGCGAGAGTCCACTCGAGACAGCGGTGGAGGGCAGTTATCTACAGCTGACAGAGAGTCAGTGTGCAGACATGGTATGTGTTGAGCGGGAGCTGTTCGATGGCATGCACTTCACGACCGGGAACATGCACCCATCATACGCAGCTATGAACAAGCTGCTTTACTGCAATCTGCGGGCGAGAGGCACTGATTCTCAGATACCGGTTGAGTCTGTGAGGCTGCTGCTGGAGTTCTTGAGCGACCACCCGATGGATATCGCCGCCTTGATTTTCAGCGAGATCCGTACATTCATTGCTACACAGCCGCGGAACAACATGTCGTACCCCCAGATGATTACAGCTTTTGCACTGGGTGCGGGTGTTGTATCTGACGAGCCGTTGAGATGGGGTGAGGGTCCTATTACCCCCACTACTATAGCTAGGAGTATGGCAGCTCGGCCGAAGAGGCCACGTACTGAGACCGCTGGTCCATCAGCGCCTGCTCCTGCACCTGCACCAGCCCCAGCTCCGACTCCTGCTGCTCCAGATATGACATCTGCCAGTTCTCAGAGTCTGTTCCATCAGGTCCTAGAGGGATTGAGATCCATGATGCATGTTCAGCAGAGGCAGTCAGCTCAGCTTGACAGGCAGACCGCTCAGCTCGACCGACAGTCTGCTATGATGGAGAGGCACTCTGCACAGCTCCGGGTTATGTGGCGACGTATGGACGGCGAGCCGATTTCTGAGGCCGACCGCGCGTTATTCTATGAGCCACGGCCTGATCCTAGATTTGACATCCCGCCTGGGGATGAGCAGTGATGAGAGATGATGCTCAGTTTTGAGCTTGGACAGTTGTTTCTTTTTGAAAAAAAATTCTTTGTTTCTTTTTGGTTAAAACTTTTTAAGTTGTTGTCAGGGTTAGTTTAGGTACTTAGGATGGTTAGGGTAGTGACCTGAAACATATTACAAACCATCCTAATTCTGCAGTCTTCAAACTCCTTCTGTTACAACCAAAAACATTACAAGCTTATAAAAGACCTTTTTGATTTCAAAATTTTGTGCATTATTTTCTTGTGATTACTTGTTTATTTGAGTTTTATTTATGTATGAATTGCATCTCTGCATATATAACTTTGTTATTTCATCTCTCTTTGGTCATTAATTAGAGCTTAATGTATAAGTTTTATACTTGTATATTTCCATTTGGGAACTCTGGGTTACTAACCTTTTCAGAGTGAACATCTTTTGCGAGTGACCATCGGTGAGGATTTTGAAGTTGAAACTTATTTAGGGTTAATTCTCATACTCTTATTCAGTATTTTGATTTTATCAGGTTCATCCTCACTACACATTGAATACTTGCTAATTTCCTGTTAAAGATAGCATTTCTTGTATTATAAATATTCAATTATGAATAGTGATATATCTGTAGATGAAACTCTTACTGTGTACATAGTATATTGTTAAAATTCTTTCTCAAACAATTCTTTTATTTATTCATGTTTGTGAGTATCATTTCTGCAAACTCTCACGAGACTACACTCGTCCACGAAGGGTAACTTAGTGGTTTAAAAGGCTTGTTGCATACGCTAAATGCAATCGCGTTTCCCTGCAAAAGTGGCTTTTCAAATTCTAGTTTTAAAGGTTTAGCTTTTTGCTAAGAGACTAGCAAAACCTAAGTTGGGGAGTGTGATTGAACCACAATCATACCATTCAACTATGGTATTACTATGTTCTCTTATATATATAATTGTTTAATAAATAGCGTTTTGTATAAATATCTGTACAATTGGGTTTAAATTTCTGTTTCAAGAAATCTGTGCAGATTATATAAATTAAAGTCGTCACCGATGAAGCCGTGAAGATCATCTCGAATTAAAAGAGCATTCAGAAGGATCCGCAGCAACCGGGGGAAGTACGAAAGAGCAGACGATGAGTCTCTGCATGAAAAGTCAAAGTTTGACCTTGACTATCGATAGCCAAGATTCGCTATCGATAGTGCCTCTATCGATAGCGCACCTTCGCTATCGATAGTCAAGAGGCGGCTGCGGGCAATGAAGATATTTTGAGATATTTTGAGGGCCTTTTGGTCTTTTACCTTTTCCTTCTATAAATAGAAGTGTAACGACGACTTTACGAGGGTTCATGACTTTTGCTCTGAATCATTACTCTGCTATTTTAATTCAAGTTACAGTTTATTTTCGCATTTTATTCGGTAGTTTACGTTTTCAGCAATTTCCGATTTCTGCAATTTTTCTTTCAATGCCTGGCTCAATTCTCACTTGAGGATTGTTCTTTACTATTAAGTCTTTACTTTCAGTAATTTACGTTTCTGTTATTTTCCCTTTTTATGCATGGCTCAATTCTCACTTGAGAATTGTTCTTTACTTTTCCTGTCATTTTCTTTATTTATTTAAGCAATTTTCTTTATTTATTTCAGCCCTTTTCTTTATTTACTTCAGTCACTTTTCTTTATTTATTTTCGCCATTTTCCTTATTTCTTCAGTCATTTAATTACTGCTTTTATTTACTTTTCCATCCCGTGAACCCTTAAAGCTTGTCATGGATAAAGGATATTCTCCTCCATTGATGTGTAGCTAATACTCCAAGCTTGGGTGAGGATGAAGTTGGATTCGTTATACAATTCTATTTTATAAACATCCCTCTATTTGTATTATGTGATTGCATAGTTGTGAAGGTTTTACCGCACACTATCGCTAAATATAATATCATATAATTGTACATCTGTGATTGGAATTATATAATTATGCAATGGTTCTTATTGGTATGAATACAAACCAGCATGCTTTATTCCTCATTTAAGGTGGATAGCGATATTCTATTCTTTTCCAGGATAAACTTGCCGGTCCTGTATTCATAATCTTTTTGGGACTTCCTTCTTGTAGTTGGAAGAACCACCATACATAATTACTATAGTAAGGATTTTATAAACATAAATTGTATAATTGATATTCAATGGGCTTCTCACCCAAGTTCCGCTCATTCCACCAATTTTAATTGCATTTTTTACTAAGCTTTATTAAATTACTGCGTTTTCGCTTCGACCCAATCGGAGCATTTCCACCAACCAATTTAATTGACAATATTCTTTCCACTTGAATTAATTCTAAAAGGTCTTTTAATATAAACCTGCATTTCCCAGTGGTTCGACACCCGTGCTCACTAGTCACAATTGAATTGAGATTATCAGTCACGCGGTTTTATAAATTATTAATCTTGATCACTGACAAGGAATAATCTCCCTTGTCATCTGAAGCGATCACTAGGGGAAGGTTGGCCGTCCCTAGGTGGACGGTCATCGAGCTTTTGGCCTACTTTTCCCCTATGTGGGCCTATCTCTGCCCGTTTCTATCCGGTTTCGGCTTTTTTCGGCTTTTCTGGCCCGTTTTAAGTCCAAATTCGACAATTCAGGCGCCGAAAACGATCTTGATTCGATTCTTTATGTTTTGGGAAGTGTTTGAAGTGAAAATGCATTGACCGAAGTCAAATTTTTGGGGAAAATTCAACTAATTAGCTGTTTAGGGCCTGCTGGGCCCAAATTAGGGTTTTGAAATCTGCTAACCAATCGCTCTCGAAATCATTTATACTTCTTGAAACAAGTTTTAAAACATTTTAAGAAAGTGTTTTGAAGCCTTTGAAGGCTTTGTTTTGATAAAAAGATCGAATCCCAGTCATTCCCGGTTGAAACCCTAATCTGAGCTTGAAATAGCCTTTTGAGCCTCAAGAGCCAAACAAGAGCCAAAAAGCTCAACAGACCTTGCCACTGATCAACTTAGCTACTAAACACACCTTAAATATCCATGCCAAAGCCTCGAGACCATTCGAGACAAGATCGATAGTCATTCAGAGCTTTTGTGATTCAAAGGACAGTACTGCCATTTAAGTCATAAAAGGCCTTATTTTCTATCAAGCCTTGCTCAGAATGCCATGAAAATTTACAGGGATGTTCCTAGACTCTCTAAAAACTAAATGCAAGAAGAACCGACTCAATCTAACCTAAAAACCTACATGCGATAATGACCTCTAACTACTACTTACAAAGGGTAAAACAGGCAACTTAGGGGTTTGACACCCTATTTCACCTCAAATCACAGGCAACCATTAATGACCATTCTCATGGTAAAAAATGAATGTCTACACAAACTAATTGTTATGATGATCAAAATAGTAAAAAACAGATGGTCAAGATTTATTTGTTGATGCAATATATGTTGATGAAGAAAGTTGCCAAAATCATAGAATTGATGGCCAAAAGTTGGTGGTT
>JAESVK010050693.1:0-13006 GCA_017140935.1 Hamamelis virginiana | reverse complement strand
ATTTAAACCATTCATCATTTACATTGTTAAAATAAAAATTTTTTAAAAAAAAACTTAAAACTAACAAATGCAAAAAAAATAAAAATTAATAAAATAACATTGTCGTGCTTTATATCTCCATAAATCCTCAAGGTTCTTGGGTATTACTCATTTCGGCAAGGTAGATATTTAGAACCAACCCCGATCCTTCATCTTTATTTATTTATTTTTTTTTAAATCTACACGTAGCAATATACAACCAAAAATAGCAAATCCAATATCATTTAAACCATGCATCATCTACATTGTTAAAAAAAAAAAAACTAAAAACTAACAAAAAAAAAAAAAAATCACATACATAATTTATATCTCCATAAATCCTGATTGAAGACAATGTTACACAAAAAAAACTTAAAGTTACCCAAAAAAACAGATATAAAGAACTTTCAGTAGTATTTGATTTTAGAGAGAAACACAACTAGAATTCAGCGCTTGCATCGTCATCCGAGTCGGTGGCTGATATCCATCCATTACCATACCCATCCCTAGCCGAATCACTGTCATCAGAGTCTGATGGATCAGACCATGCTGCTTGAAGCACATCATGAAGAAGTTGACGAACTTCTTTGTACATATTGGTGCAATCTTCAGTCCTTTTTATCAATTGCATCCTTGTCAATATTTGTTGTTTAACTGCTGCTTTCCTATCATATTCCGATTGAGCCAACTTTTCCTCTAGTTCCTTAATCTTAGCCTGCATTTCTTCTTTCTCCTGCATTCAATTATAAATATATGATATACATATATAAAATAATCATTGTATATTATGTCCGAAATTGGAATAGTCATGTACTCAACTAAGAAATACTAATATAAGCATGTATACTCACTTTATCATCTTCAACCTTTTGCCTCTTTTGATTGTGAACCGGACTTGATTCCGGACTAGGTGCCATTTTGTGTTGAAATTTTTGTTTTGTTTTTTACTTTCAATTAATTAACTTGCATGAGCAGCTAAGGCAGCCACTGGTTCTCTATTTATAGTGCAAAATTGAAGGGTCTTGGGTATTAGTCATTTCGGCAAGGTAGGTTTGCATTTAGGTTGCATCAATTTTGAAATAAATTTTGAACTACCATTGTATTTACTCCACTTCAGTGGCTTAAGTCAGGTCCCATATCTACCATATTTACTATGCAAATCGTTTGGCTGTTGAGCAAGTACTTTTATCTACCAGTAAATTTATTACACTTAAGTGGTGCGCAGTCAGGGACCATAATTGTACAAAATGTTATATGCATTAAGTCATTTCGGTTATTTAATACATAATTAATATGTAAACCAATTATTATCCGACACTTGTCTAATTTATATTTTTTATTCACACAAATATCATCAGCCACATGAACTACAAGCAGTGGCTGGGCCAACCACCATCAAAAAAATCAGTGGCTGGTCATTTTATAAAAGAAAATCCTTTTTGTTTATCAGTAACTTGTGCAATAATAAATGGTATTCAATCCACTTTAACACTTATTGTACTCGTACAATAAGTGTTGCTTAAAATTAGTTGTATACATCATGTCAATCTGCGCATCTCTAGTAATAAGCTATACTGCCATGCATTGTTAAACCCTCCATCCCCTAACAATTGTAATCAAGCAGAAAAAACTCTAACATTTGGTCCGATTTCACGAACAATGGATCCATTGCCTACTCCAACTCCTGATTCTTCTCAATCTCCCACACCAATTGAACCATACGTAGGTCAACAGTTCAATAGCATAGAAGATGCGTATGAATTTTACAATGACTATGCCAAACATGTTGGATTCAGCACGCGCATGAGTTCTAGTAAAAAGCGTAAAGGGAGTGATGAGATTTTTTGGAAGACTTTTGTTTGTTACAAACAGGGGTCAAGGAATGAGAGACACAATCAGAGTGACTCATGTGTCGCTATTGGAAGTTCTACCATAGACAGTTCTCAACCATGCAAAGACAGTTCACGAAACCATGGCATCACACGGATCGGATGTAAAGCTAAAATATGCATTGTGAAATCACAGGATGGAGACTCTTGGAAAGTTAGTGTTTTTTACAAAGACCATAACCATGTCCTTACAACCCCTCGGAAAGTACCTTTTCTCCGCTCCCACCGTAATGTTTCCCTAGCAAAACAGAATTTGTCTCGGATTTTTTCCGAGGCTAATGTACAACCACATCAACGATTGCGTATCTTCGAAATTGAAACTGGTGGACTTCAAAATGTTGGTTGCACCCATCGCGATTTAATCAACCATGACAAAAGCGTTCGCGACAACTTAATTGTGGCTGATGCTGAAACTTTGCTTGAGTATTTCCTTTCAGAAAAAGAGAAAAACCCTTCTTTTTTTTACTCCATTGACACAGATGAGCATAACCAACTCAGACGATGCTTCTGGGTAGATGCCACATCTAGACGATCGTGGTCCTACTTCGGGGATGTTGTTGTATTTGATACTACGTACAACACAAACAAATATTGCATGATCTTCGCTCCTTTTGTAGGTGTTAACCATCACGGTCAAAGTATTTTGTTCGGTTCAGGCTTCTTGGGCGATGAGACTACTGAGTCATTCGTTTGGCTTTTCAATCAATGGTTAGCTGCTATGCCTAGTGGACCACCAAAAATGTTCATCACAGACCAAGATCTAGCAATAGCAAAAGCAGTGTCTCTTGTTCTTCCAACAACATTCCATCGGCTTTGTATCTAGCACATAGTCAGCAAATTTTCGGATAAGATCGGGCATATCAAACATATGAAGTACTGGAACTTATTCAAGGTGGCTATTTGGGGTTCAGAGACTCCCCAAGATTTTGAAGCTTCATGGGAAAATGCGTTGTTATTGAGTTCCTTGCATGAAAATCAGTGGCTTCATACAATCTATGGCATCCGTCATCGTTGGGTTCCAGCTTTTGTTAATCACATTTTCTCCGCAGGTATGACAAGCAGTCAGCGTGCTGAGAGTAGTCACTCATTCTTCAAGACCGTCTTATCCAATCAACACTCTCTAATTGACTTCATAACAAGATTCAATCGTTCTCTTGCCCATCAGAGGTACAACGAGTTACAAGCGGACCATGTCGATGTGAATGAGAAGCCACGTTTCCAAACTCGCTTCCCAGTGGAACAACAAATGGCCGATGTATATACGAAGGCGAATTTCATGAAGTTCCAAACCGAACTTGTTGAGAGCGAAACATTGATCATGTCAATCCATGAGGAGGACGAGTCAAAACATATTTATCTTGTCCAGTCTTATACTAAAAACGACAGTCAAGTTCGATTACTATCATATGACCGGACACATGATTTTGCTTCTTGTAGTTGTCGGTTATTTGATTGTGCAGGCATTCCATGCCGACACATCTTGTTGTTCCTTAGGTCAACACAAATTCCTCTCATCCCTAATAACTACATCCGCCATCGGTTGACTAAAGAAGCTAAACAACAAAATGTTTGGGATGATAGTGGGGTTGAAGTTAGGGATGTCACAAACAACGATTTGGCGACTCGCCATGCAAGATTATCACAGCAATCAGTTTCCTTAATCGATGATGCATGTTTGTCTATCGATAGTTACAATTTCCTTCGTACCAGTATGCAAAATCTCCATCTCAATGTGCGTGATATGAACAAAACAAATGGAATAACTGGTAACAATATTGCTTGTCCTCGTGTCTCTTCGGATCCGCCAAGGATAAATAACCCGCCAAAAGCAAAAGCGAAAGGATCTGGGAGCAGGATTAAATATGGTAAGGAAAAACAAATTACTAAAGGCCGTCATTGCAATGCATGTGGGAAAAGAGGAGTCGCACATGATAAACGCAATTGTCCCAATTTACCAAACCGGTAAGTTTTTGATTTATTTATCATTTATGAAATTATTTGATACGTTATTCACCTCCTATTGGCGGTAATGGTTACTCACATCTTCTGATTCTACAGATCTGGAGTTAACGAAGTTCATGATACTTCCAGTGACGAAGATGCGTTAGATTTCACACCTATTGGCGGTAATGGTTCCTCACATAACCTATTTGCATCTATCTTCAATATGAATTTTAAGGTTGTCATCACACTTACGTCCTTTTTTATTTATTCATTTTTAGATTTTTGTGGAAGTGCTGTTGACTTTGAAGGAGGGTATTGAGAAAAGGTCAGCGTATTAGCTTTACTTTTACAATATTCATACTACTCTCAATGCTTAGTATTTTGGTACCCATTTCAATTGGATATGGTTTTTGGGAACATGTTGGTGTGATTGATACTTCTTTTAATTTTAAATGCCCGTTTAATCATTATGTATATTTATGAAGCAGATACTTATCAGATTTAGTAGATTTGAGAATGACGTGACATCATATGAATTTTACGTTAGTTTGAAGTTATTTGGTTGGTCACATTATTCCAATTGACCAATTTCGATTCTTTACTTGGGTCAAAAATGCTAGTTTTTACATGGGGTTGCACTCGATAGTGCCAAGAAACGGAATCATAATTATTTCACTTAGGGGGGCCAAAAATTTAATGTAATCAAATAATTTTTTTATTCATTTGAAAATGGCGTACGTTTTCAAAATATTAATGCAAAAATAAACATATATAAATTCATATGGCCCCCCAAAGCTTATCAAATTGATTTTCACATTATATCACATTCACTAAACCATGACATACGAATTTGGTTCATGCCCTGATAATCATTTATTATTTAGCTACTCGTGTAATTGTTATTAAACATATATAATGAATATAAACATATTTAAAGATAAGTCAACAGAAAAATAAACCACTACTAATTAAACTTAACTTCAAAGCATGTTAACAGTACATATCATATAGTACTTAAGTGTTTCAGAATTTAAATTTATATATCATACAGTACTAGGTGTTTCAAATAAGTCAACAATATAAGAAAAATAATTGTTAGTGTCTCAATCTCCTGCCCCTTTCTCAAAATATCAATACCGACCCCAATGCTTCTACAATCTGCGTGACGACCGTGTTCTGTATCGTACTTCACGTCCACGTCCTACGCTCTCGTCCATGCTTACGTTACTGGGTCTGGGAGTGTCGTTATTATCGAAATGCGTTTCTAGTCTATGCCCTTCGCCGATATCCTCTAAGGTTGATCGACATACTCGTGATATGGATTTGAACACTTTCTTCGCACCTTTATGTGATATCGACTTAAACGCATTCGCCGCGCTAGTTCCAACTTCCACAAAAGCTGCTACCTGAAATAATTTTAAGTATTAAACGTTAGGGTATTCTTTCCTCTAACGGTCGAAATTAGCAATCTTTATTGTATTTGAATTACTTACCAACTTCTGCGTAGTAGATGGATTCCGAATGTGACTTGGAGGAGGGCTTATTATCATTCGTGTTCGCGGCCGATACCAATCCATATATATGTTAGTATTGGCATCTGCACGATCATGAACATATGCTGACATTCTATTATTCCATTGATCGATATATTCCTGATGGTATGCCGCCCAATCTACTTTTCTCATGGTTCGCGGATTTGCTTGTAAAGCATGTTCCATATTTTCTGGATTATTTGGAATATATTGGTTAGCCCCAAACTGTCGCAACACTCTGTCTGGATAATGCCATTCTACAATTGCGAAGTTGATTAGGGGTACACGAGCCCTCCAAATGAATAGTCTTCCTTGACTAATGGCTGGTAACCTAATGTTGCGACCAATGTATGGCTCCCAAAGCACCTGTAAAAGATATTTAAAAAAAAAAAAAATGACCACTGCAATTGTAATATAATTATGATTTATTTTGCCACACTTAACATTTAAGTTAAATTTATCAAGTGGAGATATAAACCTGATTTTGAGTTAACCGATCCAACTGCTGTCTATACCCAACTTGAACGTCTTCCAAACTTCCAGTTCTATGTCGAGCATTTTTCCAAAATGCACCTATTACATTCTCCTCATCCTCGTTCGGTGGTAGCATAGCATTTGTAAATGGGCGGCAAAATGGCAGATGTTCCCATGCCCAAAGCTAAATGTATAATATATTTGTTTTGATTACAATATTAGTGAGTACTTTATTAAGTATTATAGATGCGTATGAATTTTTCTGACATAATATATTTTTATATTGGAATGGCAAATATGGGTAATATGTTCTAAATTTGAAACATTAGAAACATTTATTATTTTTAACAAGGGGCAAATGAATTATTACACGCATATTTATTTATAAAGACTATTTAATAAGAAGCTCATGCACATTATTAATCACGTGTTATAATCAAATAATGAATTACCTGTAGTAGTAAGAGATTGCCTCTAATTTTCCGGGAACCCTGTTTGGATGCATGCCTCATTTGTCGATAAAGGAAGGCGAGGGTTGCGCTCCCCCAGCTGTACCCTGCGGTCCTATCCAGGTTTTCCAAGAGTTGAAGATACAACAATGACACAGAATTACCGGAAAGTCCAGGGAATAGATGTGATCCAAGCATGTGTAAAATATGGGCTCTGGCATAGTATTGCAACATCGGTCCTGGCTCAAGTGTGGATATGTCGGAAGAGTGTGCATGTAGCCAACTTAACTTAAGGGACCAACCAGATATGTCTTTCACTCCGGGGCGACATCCAAGTAGACGTTCGCATAGAGAAGCCCAATCTATACCATGAGGTAATATACTCGTCCCCGTGACAGCCATTCCTCCTACTTCCAAACCTAGAAGGACAGATACATCATGAAGTGTAATTGACATCTCACCAATGGGAAAGTGAAATGTATTTGTCTCGGGACGCCATCTTTCTACTAACGCTATCACCAAAGCAGTGTCAATTGGAATATGTTTGACATTGTATATCCATCTAAATCCAGCACTATGAACAAGATGATGTAGAACATCAGGAAGAGGCCAATCAGAGTGAACCCTACAATATAGTAAGTTCGACTGCAAAGCCATAAGGGTTAAACAAATCAATAGACATATCAAACATATGTCAGATAATACAGTCACAATGAAGCACAGCATGGAAGGAATGCTTACTTGTTCATTCCAGACATCCTCCGTTCTATGAGTTGCCTGTAGGGATAGCAACGACCTATCAACTGGTCCAGGATTATCTACACTGGGACCGTAATCCCTTGGCGTATGTCCTCCACGTGTTCGGACCCCCCTAGAGTGGCGACGGCTTGAGGATTCCCCAACTGTTGAAGGACGAACAGACCCAACAGACTCTCGAATCTTTGATTGCGGACTTTCCCGTGAGGACTCCCCAATCAGTTTCGAACGCGACCGTGTTGTAACCATCGATTCTTACCTGTGAGATATTTATGAATATGAAATGCACTGTCAATGTAATATTACGTTGATTTATAGTATGAGTATATATGAATATGACTTTGTTCAAGCCTTAGGTATCATAACTTATCTCAGTAGCTGTAGAAAACTAGAAAAACTGGATCACCAATTCAGTTTTTGATAGGATCAGTTTGATCGTATGGAAAAGATGAAGCCAAAAGTGTTAGGTGGAAGTAAATAAATTATGATTCATTGTCTTTCACAAAAGTACATAAACACGGGGACAAAGTTTGTACCCTGCACAATCAGTTTAACAACTACAGGATTATCTTTCACGTGATATTAATGTAGTTAAGTCACAGCCACTGTCAAACAACTAGTGGCTGGTCTTTCACGTAATAATTTTATGGTGTTTCACGTGATATTTATGTACTTAAGTCTCGGCCACAGTTGAACTGATAGTGGCTGGTCTTTCACGTAAGTAAGTGGCTGGTCTTTCACTTGATATTAATGTACTTAAGTCTCAGCCACTGTCTCTTTGACTAGTGGTTGGTCTTTCACGTAATAATATTCTGGTCTTCACGTGATATTTATGTACTTAAGTCTCAGCCACAGTTGAACTGACAGTGGCTGGTCTTTCACGTAAGCGCAAAGCTGGTCTTTCACGTGATATAATTGTACTTTATCACAGCCACAGTTGAACAACTAGTGGCTGGTCTTTCACGTGATATTACTATACTGACAAAAGATATCGCAAAATGATGATAAAGAAAGGAAAAAAAAAATGAACGTCACTGTATGTCCTCATCTCTCTCTGTCCTCTAATTTCTAAAGTTATTGGCATTCAAATAGCGTCTTACAAACTAAATTGTAGATATTGTGGAGGGTAGCTAATCTCGTAGGATGAGAAAAGAAAACTACGAACTCATAATTTAGAAGAACATCAAAAAAACTAATCTTGGTTTTACTGTATGTAGAGTCACTATGTCGAATGGGCTCTTTGCATGAAAATTGGTTTATGATTTTTATGAAAATGCATAATAAAAGTAAAGTATGGAAAGCGCCAACTTTGTAATGATATTTCTGTCATATATTTTGTGAGTCTGAGCCAAAATAGTTCATTACTGGTGGCTATAACTTCAAAGTTACAATAAGGGTAGCTATTGAGAACCATATTTGTCCATCATTTCCGAAAAAGAGAAGATTCTTGTGTTCCCATTGCCGAGTTTGTGGACAGTTCCCGAGCTCGTGCTGCAAAAGCTCTTTTTCTCAATTTTTCAAATGGGGTCTCGCATGCAGTGGCTGGTCAAATCCAAGCATGACTATGAATGGACGCATGCTATTGGATAGCCATTATATTCTCCAACTCTCTCTAAGACAATGGGTCTCAGCCACAATTAAACCACTAGTGCATGGTCAATGACAGAAGAGTCGTACGCATACTTTCACGTGATAATATACAATCCAAATGAGAAATCTTTATATGTATGCAAAAGGGGTGTCAAACACTATTCTCACTTGCAGTGGCTGGTCAGACACAAACAGAGATGGACGCATGCTATAAAAGCAAATGAGATATGGTCATGTCATATTCTTTCTCGAACAGTGGCTTCAGATAAGAGAGAATCTAATTGACTGCTTGATTTGCATTGGTATAGATGTGGAATGCAAAAGGTGATGTTAGGAAGACTAGAAGTACCCAAAACAGTGAAACTCTCATTCTTTTAACTGACAAGTCGCAGACTCACATATCCAATGTGATTTTGTGGAATATGTGCAGAGAACCATTCTAATGTGATGACTAAAAAAAAAAAACAATTTATTTTATTATGTAGCTATGCTTTCACTTAAATAGACTGCAAATCACGGGAGCCTAAAATGGGTAGGAGTAGTACAAGGGAATTTTATATATTGGGGTTTGGGTAGATAAGTTGGTGATATGAGAGAGGTAAGTTTTCAAATAATTTTGTAAAACCATTTCTCGATTCGTTTGGCTTGATAGGGGTTGCTACTTCAAGTGGAAGGAAAGTAGAACTTTGAAGTTGTCAATCAAAACCCATCTGGAAATAGGTATGTGTGTTTTATGGTGATTTGCTTTTTAAATACAAACTATTATTTATTGTTGACTAATTTTGCATATATACAGAGAAGAATGGGAGAGAGAAAAGAGAGCAAATCTAGACAACAAAACATTCAGTATTATGATTTTCTAACACATATTTGAACACATACATAATATCAATGGAGAACCGGTTACGGACACATGTAAAGGAGATTAGGGACAATGATCGGATGTGGCTATTGGAGGGGATGAATACGTATCATGATTGGTGGAAAAATGATCGTCGTGAGTTTTATGCAGCGGTAAGAAGAGAATGGCCTCGCCGTGTATGTGAGGCTGAGATGTTAGTTGAAGATTTACGTGCGTTGAATGCACCAATACCGAGTCGTGAATCGATGGAGATGGAACGTCGAAACGTTTTTGACTATGTTGAAGCCCTTATCCAGATTCGAGATGAGAATAATAGGATGCTTATTCGTAGGAATAGGTATTACATAATGGATCTTGCTCAGGAAAGTGCTATCGACAACGGTCGGGAATTAACTAGCAAAGAAAAGTCTGAACTGATAGACGGGTCTTATTATTTGTCCGATGAGTACATGTCAGATGAAGAGTATAGTTCGCAAAATAATTGATGTAATCATTTGTTAGATGGTAAGTTCTTATTTTATAATCTAGTAAAATGAGGCATTTAAGTCAAATTTAACAGTTAAGTTATAAGAGTAGAAATACTTTCATACATAAAAGTACATAGTTTGAAAACCACAACATGATTGTAGGGTGCTTTGGCTCAATCATCATATTCCTCATCAGACATGTTCGTATCTGATAGGCATTCAGAAAATGACAAGATTCTAGTAATGTCCTCATCCTTTAACTCACGTCCAGATTGAGCAGCATTATCCTTTGCTGTTTTCAAGTAGTAGTACCTGTATCGTCGAGCTGCCATCCTATTGTTCTCTTCCCGTATTATATTTAGCGCTCTTCGAAGTTCGGAAAAATCACCACGTGGCAAAGTTATAGCACGTCGACGTGGAATAGGAGCCTCCCAATGACGTAGGTCGCGGACCAAATTTTCAGCCTCATGAACTCGATAGTCCCACTCCTCTCGCATTTTCCTTATGGTGTATTCGCTTTGCCTCTCTCTTGGATTTAGAGAGTATCGAAAGTCATCGTCTAGAAACCAAACTCGACCGCAGCTTCGAAACAAATCTCCGGGGGAGTAAGTTTTACGATCCATCATATATTGCTACTAATCAATATATGACCTATTCTTCAATTGTGAAATGCATTGGTATAAATAGAAATCTTCTATTTAGTCACTGTTGCGCATGTGACTGAGAGTGACAACTGTAGGCACATGAATTCAATTGTACGAATCTATTGTTGACAATATTTAAATATCATTAAATATATATATTATTTATGTGTACAAGAGGATAAATTGTTATTATCAATATTTAGAATATTTTTTTTTTGCAATAGTGAAATATTGTTTGCTATAACTATGGTGGGTGTAATGTGTCGGTGTGGCCGTGGGCCTTGCGAGAAAAGCATGTCATACACTCAAAAAAATCCTCGCCATGAATTCTATCGATGCCCTTTCTGGGTAATACATCCTGCTCCATCTGACTTTTTTTTGGATTCAGTTATACATAAATTTAAATGGAAAATTAATTTTGCTTACTGTAGTCCAATAAAACGGATAAATCAAGGCCAATATCGTGCGATTACTTCCTATGGTTGAACGAACTGCACATGTGTCCTTGTGGGAGTGGTCAATGCTGTGTACTGACAGCAAAAAAAGGCATAGATGCTGGTCGGCGTTTTTGGATATGTCCACAGGCAAAAGTGAGTTTTTGGGTATCCCCATTTCCTTATAAACTTTTTTTAAATTGAAAATTTGTCGTGACTTTGTCGTGCTATATTATGTTCGCAGATATATGATCACACACGTGGATGTGGATTCATGAAGTGGCTACCGGAACAAGAGGAGCAGCAATCAAATACTAGTGGAGAACGTATGTCCGATCAAAATAGAGCTTCATCTAGTGTAGAAGCAACCTTCGAAGAGGTCCAGCATATAGTAGAAATGGAACAGTTCGCTTCTAAACGGGTGGTTAATTTCTGTGATGAGATATTAAACCGAATGCAGATGTTACGTTTAGAAAAGCGAGAGCACACGGATTAAACAAGTATTGAAATCTAGACGATGGTTCTATGTATAATCTTAGATGCATTATGTAATGATTGAGCTTTGCTTTAAACCCTTATGTTGTGAGATCTTGTTCTTGAATTTAAATCAAAATTATGTTTAAAACGGTACTAAGCTATAATGATTATATGAATTTAATTATAAAAATATTCAAAAAATAAAAAGTAGAAAATGGCATATCCACCTTCATTTATGGTAGTGTATAAAGAAAAAGAAAATTTTTTATAAAATATAAATTCCAAATTTTTATTATTTTCTATCACAATAAATTGTTGTTAATTTAAGGCAAATTGAATACAGTTGAAGGAAAATAAGGTAATTGACGAATGTGGCTGGTCAGCTACTTCAAGTGGGTGGGTGAATGACATTAAGTTATTCTTTAAGAGATTGTTGTTCCCCATGGAAAAATTGTAGTTGACACCTATATATGTGCATATATAGGCAGCCATGATGATATGAAGTAAATGAAGTAGTACAAGCAAAAAGACAGTTGCCGAAATGACTTAATGCATATAACATTTTGTACAGATATGGTACCTGACTTAAGCTACTGAAGTGTAGTAAATAAAATGGTAGATATGGTACCTGATTTAAGCCACTGAAGTGTAGTAAATAAAATGGTAGGTAGCTGACTTAATCAACTGAAATGTAGTAAATAAAATGGTAGATATGGTACCTAACTTAAGCCACTAAAGTGTAGTAAATAAAATGGTAGGTACCTGACTTAAGCCACTGAAGTGTAGTAAATATGGTAGATATGGTACCTGACTTAAGCACTGAAGTGTAGTAAATAAAATGGTAGTTCAAAATTTATTTCAACATTGATGCAACGTAAATGCAAATCTACCTTGCCGAAATGACTAATATCCTAGACCTTTCAATTTTGCACTATAAATAGAGAACCAGCGGCTGGCTTAGCTGATCATGCAAGTTAATTAATTGAAAGTAAAAAAGCAAAAAAAAATTCGACACAAAATGGCACTAAGTCCGGAATCAAGTCTGCCTCACAGTCAAAAGAGGCAAAAGGTTGAAGATGATAAAGTAAGTATACATGCTTATATTAGTATTTCTTAGTTGAGTAAATTGGTTTTCCAATTTCGGACATAATAGACAATGATTATTTTATATATGCATATCATATATTTATAATTAAATGCAGGAGAAAGAAGAAGGATCGGGGTTGGTTGTATATTGCTACGTGTAGATTTAAAAAAAAAAAAATAAATAAAGATGAAGGATCGGGGTTGGTTCCAAATATCTACCTTGCCGAAATGAGTAATACCCAAGAACCTTGAGGATTTATGGAGATATAAAGCACGACAATGTTATTTTATTAATTTTTATTTTTTTTGCATTTGTTAGTTTTAAGTTTTTTTTTTTAAAAATTTTTATTTTAACAATGTAAATGATGAATGGTTTAAATGATA
>JAESVK010050692.1:0-12681 GCA_017140935.1 Hamamelis virginiana | reverse complement strand
CGATCTTCTCGCAGGTGGGTCGATTTCTCTGCAATAGGAGCTAGTGGTTTTTGTACCGGGGAACTCAGGAAGTGGCCAATTTCTTTAACAAAGTCTCCAGAGTGAACGGAAGCTTTGCCCTTGCTCGTGGCTGGCTTATTCAAAGCAGAAAGAGCGACTGGTCCAGCACCTTTTGTTTCTTTGTCCCTGATGGGGTAGGAGTAGGATGAGTGTGAGGGCAGTGTAGCCTAAGGTGCATAGGAAGCGCAGGCCTCACCAGATTGAGCTCCTCAAAAACAGAGCCGCCCTAAGAGCCTAGAATAGCTGGGGTGGAAGACAGAACTTCCACTTCTTCTTCTTCTTCTTCTTCTTCTTCTTCTTCATCCTCTTCATTCCCGATAAGAGGAACGGATTGAACGGGAACAGCATGAACAGGAACAATTGGAACTAGAACTATAGGGACCTCCTCAGGGTTCAAAAAGGCCTCTAGTAGGTACCCTAGTTGCTCGGAGCATACTTCAAAGCCTTGCGCACGGATGCCATTTGTTTGGGGCTCAAGGTATATCTGCTCGGAGCATCCCTATCTACAGTAACGCTACAAGTTAGTATGGAACAAACTGATAAAAGCAAATAATGAACAGAATAGTAAAGTAGGAGACTTGCCTGGAGCTCCCCACTTACGGGGAACTGCGAGGAATCTTTCTTCCTCTGAAACTAGTCCTGAACCACTACTAGGTTGGGGTGAACCCAATGGGTCACACACAAACAAAGGGCATAAGTGAGTCTCTTGAATTAAAGAGAGAAGGGAATTCTAATTTATAAATAAGCATGTGCCTTATTATTAATTGTTAATAGTTAAAGGGCTAAATTATAAAAGGAATAATATGAAATAGGAAACCATAGTGGTTTTCTATAAATATAAGTTGATGGGTCAAGCTAACACTAAGCCATCCACTCATCAAAAAGAGAAGAGACAAAAAAAAAATTAGAAGAGAGAATCCCCTAGGGCCGTGAGCTAGTGTGTGGGACTCCCTCTCTCTCAATTTTTGTGCTCTCCTCTCCCCTCTCCTAGCTTGTGAAGTGCAAGGTTCTTAAGGTCTTGTGTTCGTGTAGATACCATCGGAGGCTTCATACACTTCGAAGCTCGCGACGAAAGCTACTACAAGGAATCCAAGTAAGTATCATTTAAAAGTGTTTAAATGTATTCTTGAATTTATATAAACTCATGTCCCTATGCTTGAATGATTCTTGAATGTTTGTGATAATTGGATTCATTGTTTCAAAAATTTTATCGTATGACTTCCGTTGCAAATCCTTGTATGTCACATTCTATCAGTGGTATCAGAGCCAAATCAAGGATGGTCATGTGTTTGATAATGGCATCAATGGATATAATAAATTAAAATCAAAATTCTTGGTTCTAGAAACCATGGTGAATTCAGCCATGGAGGATTCTCCTCCTAGTTAATGTTTTGATTCAATGGCTTGTTGGGGTTTGTTAATAGCCTCATGGAGGTCACGGCCAAGGTGTAATTGCTGTTAGTAATATGCCCTAATAGCCAATCTCACTGGTGTAATTTAGGACATAAAGTTGATTCATGTATTATTATTATTCATTAATAAAATGGGCTTTTGATTATCATGTATTCTTCTGTTATTATATTCATGATAAGTCCTTAGAAGGAATGTCAATATAAGATCTCAAGAGTTGAGATTAGGAGACTTATATTGTTAAAGATTTCTTTCTTAGATATTCCTAGTCATAGGATTATTTGTTGGGCATTAATAATCCGGATAGACTTGCACAGGTTATGTCTGCTCAATATGGAGAATGACTAGTCTCAAGTCATTTGTGTAATGACACTAGGACAAACCCGTGGGTGCTTGTTTGAGAACAAGTACACTGAATGTGATCATTGATTGAGTTTGTTGAATGGAGTTTTACTTACATGTCAAACAACAACTCAGGGTTACAATGATGCAAGTGATCTTTAGACCTGAGGCACCATAGATGTCCTATGTTAGGGTATTAGGGTTTGATAGTACAATGTACATATCCTAACCATGGAATTTGTGTATGTACTCATTGGCCCTAATATACCTGTCATGGGGACATATGAGTGTACAACAAGGAATCTATCACTCTCAGTAAAGAGAGTGAATGCCTCGTATTATTCTCAAAGATATAATTCATATAAATCTTTGGCCAAAGCAGTTGGGAATAAGAAAACTGTTTCTTGAGTATCCCAAGGTTGAATTTATATTTTGAGAATCACATACAAAATGTTAAATTAAGGTTTGACATATTATCCAATACCCAAGTAATTTAATTAAGGCATTGTTTGATGGAAGGATTGAATTGTATCTTAATTGTAACTGAAGGATTCACTGTGTTATGATTAACCTTCACACAACCTAGGGTGTGTCTTGACATATTGCTAGATGTCACTCAGGACTAGTAAAGGCCAAAGAGAAATTGATTTCTCAAAAAGGAAATTAGAAGAGTTCTAATTTGAACCTTAAATAAAAGTAGTTTTATTTGAAGGATAATTTATTATCCTAATTCCTACTACTAGGTTGTTGTGAACCTAAGAGGTCACACACATAGTTTTTTTTTTTTTTTTTGTTTTTTTTTTGGATAATTAAGAAATATATTACCAAAAAACCAAGATATTACAAGAAAGAGCAAAGCTCGAGCCTCACCAAGAGGCAACCGCACAGGCCACAGCCAAACAAACCCTCTTACAACCCAAGAGGCTAGGACACAAACAGAGACAAGACCCGACTAGGGAACATCTCTCCCTCGAGAATTTTTAAGAGTATGAATTTTATCTTTAAGTTTCTTTTTGAGAGACTTTCTAGACAGAGTAACATCATTAAAGTTGCAGTCCACCAACTCCGAATAGTCCAAATGAGCTTCATCAGTAAGACTGTCATCAAGAACGCTGAACTGATTACTCGTATCAAAATCCTTGCTGACCAAGGGAACATTTCCCTTAACACTGGGAACTTCATCAACTTTGGCCTTAGAGCCTGAAACCTCGATCCACTTATCACTGGTAACATCAGGAACCTGAGGGTCCTTTTTCCTCCAAGCTTTAAGAGGCTTGGGAACAGAGGGAGCATGAGGAATAGAAGGACACTTCGATAAAGAATGGCCAAACACATTACACTTCTCACACCGAGAAGGGAACCAAGGAAGCTCAATTCCAATCTCAGCAATCTCACCATTTCCAACATCCACTTTCAGAAATTTAGGAACAACCTTACGGGCTTCAAACTCAATGCATACACGAGCAAAACTAGTTCTACTACCAGAGGCAGTATGCATATCCATAAACAGAGGCTTACCTAAAATACTTCCCAGAAATTCCATACCCTTGGTTGTACGCAAAACAAGAGGAACATTGAAAAACTTGGTCCAAAGAGGAATTCTAGAAAGGCCATCTTTCTTTAATTCCATACCCGAAGTCCACTTTTTAAGAACCAAGAATTTTCCTGCAATGTAATAAGGACCCCCAGATAAAATTCTATCAAGAGCTTCCAAATTACTGGCTTTGAAAATGTAAAACCCATTATCAAATTTCAGCACTTTAGATACATCGTCTCCCCAAACTCGAGAAACCCAATTGCTAACCATAGGAAAAGGAAGATTCTTATCAAGCACATACCCCAGAATGGAAAGATCCCATTCTTTTATCCCTTCCTCAATGACCATAGACGGAACAGAGAAAATACCCTCTTTACTATCCTCAATATCCATGCTAGACAGTTGGAGCAGCTTAGAGAATTTGGCAGGATTATGAACAAGACTGCTCCATGTTCTAGCAACAGGAGCAGTATTTCCAATCTGAACAGAAGGCTGGAAACCCACAGAAGATGACTTCAAAGGGGGAAACTCAGATCCCTTAAAAGCTAAATCAGTGGCACCCTCAGGATTAAAAGAAACAGCACCAACCCGATTAGAACTAGCTCCACCATCCTGCGTTGCATGCAAGCCATGCAAACCATTCAGTCCATGCACATTAGGAGGACTAAGATGAAAACTAGAGAGGGGATCTTTCACGGCATCATGCACATTAAGCGGACTAGAGCCAACTAGAGAACCAACCCCAGACACGGCATGACTGCCACTTAGAGAACCAACAGAACCAACAGCTAACCCACTCAAAGAACCAGACTTCACTGCACACTTCAAATCCAACCGAGACTGAAAAGCTGAATTGGAGCCTGCCAAACCAAGAGCATCCGCAGCTTGACCCGACTACCCAGACCCAAACGCTTGGCCAACAGCCACCAACCCATCAGATTCGGCCTCATTTGAAATATTAAAATAATTCAACTTCTCCCCAAATGCATGGACACTCGTCACTTTCCCTTGAGATGCGGACCCACTTAGATTTGTAAAAGATATTATATTTGAAGCCAAAGTCATCTTGCTTTCTACAACACCAGGTTGCGGATTTCCATCCACTTCAGAAGCTGATATGTGGCTATCATTGGAAGCATTTAATGCACCATCAATTAAATAATTTTTAATTGAAGGCAAAGACTCCCCAACATCACCATACTCAATGACAGCGCCTGCAAGACCATTATGCCCGGGCCCACTAAATTCTTTATTAGAAACCAAAGACTCCAAAAGCATCCCACGCACTTCAACCCCATGATTCGTAGATCCTTCATCTATATCAGCTGCTACAACGCGTGAAGGAGACACATGGAGAACATTTAATGCACGTGCATTTAATGCACTTACATCAACCCCATCATGAGACGCCTTCTCTTTTAGAACAATCCCTTTGCGATCAGCCTCACAAGCAGCCTCACATACAGTCACTTTACCAAGAAAAGACAATGCAGAAGGAGAGCCGTCCATAACAGGAGAAGGTACTGCGCCAGCCTTGTGCAACTGCTCCAAGTCAACTTCACTGCCAAAATTAAATCCCTGGGCGGGAAACTGAGAATCACAAGCTGCAATCACATGAGACGCATCAATGGAGCACTTCACCACCTTCCCTTCCCCAAACACTATGCCAGGAGCAGACTCACGAGCAGACTCACACTTACCAGTAACAGAACCTGCATTAAAAGAGGCAAACTTTTGGGCCTCGCCACTACCCTCACAAGCCCCATCGGCATGCACCAAGACATCACCATCTCCAACAGTGCCATGATCAGAACTAATAACATTCAAACCAACCTCCACATCTTCACAATCACTGACACTGCAAATAGAGCATTCTTCTTGACTGTTACAAGAGCAACAAATGCTCTCATTTTCTTCAAGCTCACTCTTTTCTCTATTTAAAGATGAGGAATCAACATTATGGCTCGAGCCAGCTTGATGAAGGTTTTGAGTTGCTAGAAGAGATTCGAGATCATCACATCCCACCAGAACATTACCTTTTTTTTTTTTTTTTTGGATAATTAAGAAATATATTACCAAAAAACAAGATATTACAATAAAGCGCAATGCAAGAGCCGCAACAAAGGGCTAACAGCACTGACCCTAGCCAAAGAAAAACCTCTTACAACCCAAGAGGCTAGGAGAAAGCAAAAACAAAACCAAACCTAAGGGACAACTCTCCCTCTAGAATTCTTAAGAGACTGGATTTTATCTTTAAGCTTTTTATTCAGAGATTTTTTCGACAAAAGATTATCATTATAATTACAATCCATCAAATCCGAATCATCCAAATGAGCATCATCAACATCACTAGCATCAAGAGTGCTGAACTGATTACTCGTTTCACACCCCTTGCTAACAGGGGGAGAATAAACCTTCTCACTCGCCAACGAACATTCATCAACCTTGGCCTTAGAAGATGGGACCTCGAGCCAGTGATCATTACCAACTTTAGGAACCTCAACACTGGTACGCTTAGCAGCTCGAACCTCTTGCCTCTGATTGTCACAAACAACAGCACCCTGAGTAACAACCTAAGAAGCTTTATTTCCCCACTGAAGAATAGGCTTAGTAGCATTGAGAGAGGGAGGGGAGAGCGGACATTTACTCAAGGAATGCCCAAAAACCTTACATTTCTCACAACGAGATGGAACCCAAGGGATCTCAATCCCAACATCCACAATTTCATCTTTCCCTACAGCCAAGCGCAGGGACTTAGGGAGAACTTTGTCAGCTTCAATCTCAATACAGATTCTGGCAAAATTAGCTCTACTCCCCAATGCTGTATGAACATCCATATACAAGGGATTACCTAGAATGCTACCAATATATTCCATGCCCTTGGTCGTTCGAAGCACAAGCGGAACATTGAACAATTTCACCCAAATAGGAATTTTAGCAAAGCCACCTTTCTTCAATTCCATACCCGGCTGCCAGTGTTGAAGCACCAAATATTTACCAGAGATATAGTAGGGACCTCCATTTAAAATTCTGGTAATAGCATCAAAATCCTTGGCTTTAAACAAAAAAAGGCCAGTATCAAACTTGAGCACATCAGACACATCATCTCCCCAAACCCTTGTAGCCCAATCTTTAACAAAAGCATAAGGCAAATTTTTGTCAAGAACATAACCCAACAAAGAAAATTTCCATCGAAGCTTACCTTCATCAACAACAGGGACAGGAACATCATAAACCCCCTCATTAACATGCCCAATATCTCTCTTAGATAACTTGAGTAAACTTGCTTGGCTTTTGGGATTATGGATAAGACTGTTCCAAGAACGAGAGATAGGAGCTTTTGCTTGAACAAGGCCTGCATTAATTGTAGAACCATCCTCAATACCACTTGACCCAACCTTAGAAAAGCTAGGAGCAAGGTGATTAACAAAACCAGCAGCATCCTTAGGCTTAACATGAGCACCTAAATTTACATGGGGCCGGGAAGCATGAGCTGCATGCTCACCATGCAAAAACGAAACCTTAGAAGGACGAGAAGGACTCGCAACTGAGAGAGGAGGAAAAGCCTCATTCGTGACGTGGGATTGGGATACAGCCTCTCCACGTGTCAAAATACCCGAAATTCCACATGCTTTATAGGCCATGGATACATGCGCAGCTGGGGTACCGTCCAAATCATGCAAGGACTCATCAACAGTAGCTCCATGCTGAAGAGAAGAGTTACTTGCATTAAAACATTTAATGCACTCCCGCCACTACCCCCATTCGCAATATCATAAGTCAAAGGCATTTGAGACAGGGCCCCACATGTAGCGCCACGCGTTAAAGAAGAGGGGCTTTCAATTAATGCGTCATGAGCATTTAATTTCACTAAAACAGAAGCTCCCATATCCTGCTGAACCAAACAAAGAGTATTGGTCCCACGTGGTTTACCAAAACCACTTACAACCCCCTCCGCGTCACCATCTCCATCATCACGAGGCACATCATTCCGAGCTGCAATAAATGCGCGCTTACCTCCATCAGCTCCACTTGAAAACGGCAAAACACTAGCATTTAAAGCATTATCGTCTACTGCAGGAAAGATGGCAGATGTACTAGCACCCTCATGATGAAGGGACGACATGGCTTCATTAAATGCACCCTTACCCTCTAAATAATCATCAACGAAACGGGACGAAGGGGGGGAGATTGCACTGCATGCTTACCACAAGCACCAACAGGACACGTTGCATGGGGAGCATGTCCAGCATTAAGATCAACAGAGCCAGCCACCTGACAAGTAATTCCACTCATTGTAACATTCGAACCAAACGAAACCTCATTAGAAGGGCCTTTTGGAGTTCCAATAATTCCAGGACTAGACATCTTCGATTCCAAACCAACTGGAGGTGACAACTCACCAGCAAAAGGAAGCACTCGAGACTGCACAGAAGATGCAGACCCAACTCCTTCAACTCCTCCAACAGCTTCATCACGGGGCAAGGAAACATGCAATGCAGAGTGGGACTCTGCAGCAGCATCAACGCAACCTGCACAATCAGGACCTGCAACATCATGGTGCACCAGCACCATGTCAACTTCACTACCAAAACCAGAGCAAAGCTTCTGGGCGGGAAACTTAGACGAGCGAGCTGCAATCCCATGAGACGCGACCATGGAACTCTCCACAACCTTTGCACCTTCAACTTCACCCACAGGGACCTCACCACCTTCATCCACACCCAACTCAGAATCATAGTCACTGTCCCGGCAGAGAGAGCACTCGTCTTGACTACCGCAAGAACATGACAAACCACTACAGTTGTCATCATCTTGCTCCACATGCATATCTGGCTCTCCATGCACAACGTGCTCCACAAACGCCTCAGGAACAACCTGCTTAACAGGTTCACCACCTACACAAACAGCACCATCTCTCCCACTTCCAGAACCAGAATCAAGAGAGCAAGAAGCTAAGATGGCATCAAGCTCTTTGCCATCAACCAAAGCCTTACCTTCTCGAGCTAGCAAATCAACAAGGCCCAATTTGACAATAGCACACCTTGGCAGGTCCACTCTCGCACGGATCTGGGTGCAAAGAACAGAAGCAAGCTCTTCAAGATTCCATTTCTTAATTTCCATAAGCTTAAGAACAGCTTTAACCTCAAACGAATCATTCTCAACAGGAGTACTCGTGGCACTACCACCACCTTCATCAGGGACATTGTTATGGAAGTCTTTAAGAGACATCTTTGAACCAAGCATCAAACCCGAATTCTTTCCCATAATCACAAGGAAAAAGAGTAACACAAAGAAACACAGCAACAAATCAGACTAAGCTAACACACAAAAACAAAACCATAAGCATGAAAGATAAAAGGGAATCACACAGACTTGCAAGTTCTCCCTCTTACGAATTTGTTGTTGAATCACAGCTGCAAGATCATCTAAGCTCCAATTTTTGTATTTCAGCAGCTTAATCACTTCATTAACCTCATAGGAGTCATTAAGAACCGTGGAAATCACAGAGCCACCACCAGCAGCCACAACCGGAGTATTCTCATGAAAGGCTTTAAGGGACATTTTAGCACTATTCTTTACAGAATCATTCTAACCCATCATTCTAAACAACTAAAAAACAGTGAAGAACACAGAATACAAACACAACAATAACAACCAAGCCAGAAAAAAGAAAAGAGAGAAATAAAATCTAAGGCTTGAGAAGGAAGAATGAAACTCACCCAACCCCAGAGTTTCTCTCACTAGAAACCTCCATTTTAATGTTCCCTCAGTTAGTAAGGGTTGTGACACTAGTAATCAGTTCAGTGCTCTTGAAGCCAATGAAGTTGATGATGCTCAATTGGATGATTCGGATTTGATGGATTGCAACTATAATGATAACCTTTTATCGAGAAAGTCTCTTAAAAAGAAGCTTAAAGATAAAATTCTCTCTTAAGAATTCAAGAAGGAGAGATGTCCCTTAGTTTTGGTAGCTTCATTTAAAGAAGAAGAGAGAATAATATGCAAATATCAATTAACTAGAATTTCAAGTTTTTGAAATTTGAAATTTGAAATTTGAAATTTGAAATTTGAATTTTGAATTTTGAATTTTGAATTTTGAAATTGTCATGAGATGACAAGATAATTAAAGATTTCAAATAGTTAATTGAATTTCAAGTTAGTTGAAATTTAAATTTGAAATGGTTTCAAATTATAGATAAGATGACACATTATCTTATCATTGCATTTATAATTTGAATTTGATTTATTTCAAATTTGAAATATGGTTACTATCTATCTAATAAGTGAGCTAGCACTCATCATATAGATAGACAAGAGGGGTGGCCGGCCATACCAAGGAGAATAGGATCAAAGTGTTTTGTGAAAAATTCCCTAGCCATCTCCTCTCTCTCTCTCATCTCTTGGAGCTTGCAACTAGTGTGGATCAATCTTGGAGGCCTTCATCTACTTGGGGCTGATCTACAATCATTTAATCCTACTCTTAAGGCTATCAATGTAAGTTGTTTACATTATTTAAGTATTGATTTATAGCTTATACAATCATCATGTGATCTTGGTTTATATTCCATGGAAGAAAAATTTTTATTCCACACGTTTCCATGGGATTCTTTCAATTGCCACATGAAATTATGGCATTAGGGTTTGTTCAAAACCCTAAAGAAGAGTTACGTCCATGTGGGTTTATCTCCATGGAGCTTACGGCCTCTCTCTCTCTTTCCTTGGATGCATGAGTTGCTAGGGTTTTTAGAAACCCTACTATGAGTTCACGGTCACATGGGGTTGCCCTCTAGTAGTTTCGGCTTTGTGGGGTTATGTTCCTATGGATGATTACAAGTTAGGGTTTGATGAAACCCTAAAAGGTATGTGGCGGCTGAAAGGTTCTGTGAAGAAAAACCATGGATTCGCAGCGGAAGAAGAAAAACAAAAAATTTTTCTTTTATAAAATTAATCCATGTTCACAAACCTTCAAGAATCGATTCAAGCATGGGGGTCATGTATATTAAAAACATATATAATCAAGAATGAATATTTAAACAACATAAATAACCTTACTTGATTGTATTTTCGATGTAGCTTTCCTTCGAGTTTCAAACAGATGAAACCTCCAAAGTGTATCTACACGAGAGTAAAATTCTCTGAACTTTCTAGTCTTCCACAATACTTTGTGAGCAACCTAGCATGTAGAGGGAGAGGAGAGAGAGAATTCGGCCAAGAGGATTTCCCATAACCCTAGAATGTGAAGAAACTCATATTTATAGACTTTCTCCTCTTTAAGGGGTGTTTGGTTACTAGTGCTAGCATGACCAAACATCCTTGAATAGAGTAATCCTATTCTTGGTTAATTTTGACTTTTAATTAATTAACCTTTAATAATTAAAATCAAACATAACTCAAAGACAGGATTCCCCTCCCACAAGTTTAAGAAACTCACTTACTCTCTATTATGTGTGACCCTTTGGGTTCACCCTAACCTAGCAGTGGACAGGGACATCTCTATGTCTCCTAAAAATAGAAACTTTCTATACAAGGGAAGTGGCTGAAGCTATGGAGGTTTCTAG
Source organism: Hamamelis virginiana (assembly GCA_017140935.1). NCBI lineage: Eukaryota > Viridiplantae > Streptophyta > Magnoliopsida > Saxifragales > Hamamelidaceae > Hamamelis > Hamamelis virginiana. The sequence goes on along the minus strand of JAESVK010050692.1, from coordinate 1,770 downwards.
TGAGAGAAACTCTGGGGTTGGGTGATTTTCATCCTCCTTCTCAAGCCTTAGGTTTTATCTCTCTCTTTTCTTTCTTTTGGCTTGGTTGTTAATGGTCTGTTAGTGTTCAGTGTTCTGTGTTCTGCTTTGATTTTAAGTTGTTTAGAATGATGGGTAAGAATGCTTCTGGTAAGAATAGTGCTAAAATGTCCCTTAAAGCCTTTCATGAGAGTACCCCGGTTGTGGCTGCTGGTGGTGGTTCTGTGATTTCCACAGTTCTTAATGACTCTTATGAGGTTAAAGAAGTGATTAAGCTGCTAAAATACAAAAATTGGAGCTTAGATGATCTTGCAGCTGTGATTCAACAAAAGATTCGTAAGAGGGAGAACTTGCAAGTTTGTTTGATTGTCAAAAAGGGTCTTGAAACTCTTCTTGCTAGAGAAGGTAAGGTTCTGGTGGGATGTGATGAGCTCGAATCTCTTCTAGCAACTCAGAACCTTCTCCAAGCTGGTTCGAACCATGATGTGGAATCCTCATCTTTAAGAGAAAAGAGTGAGCTTGAAGAGAATGAGAGCATCTGTTGCTCTTGTAACAGTCAAGAAGAATGCTCCATTTGCAGTGTCAGCGATTGTGAAGAAGTGGAGTTGGGAGTGGATGGAGGTGGTTTTACTAGTGTTGATGAGATCCCTGAGGTGTTAGCTTCAACTTTTTGCTCTGGTGAGGGTTATGCTATCAAGGAAGAAGGGTGTACCGTGGGCGCGGCTAGTACGAATTCCCATCATATTCTTTCTTCTGCTGTAGCTGCTGGTGCAGCGCCTTCAATTGATGTGGAAGGTACTCCAACTGTGTACGGCTTAGAGTCCTCTTCTCATCAAGTTAACACTGTAAGTGGCTGTCCATGTAGCAGTTTGGATGGAGTTTCAGTTGGGGTTCCTGTCGAGAGGGTTGATAGCTTTGGCAAAGAGAATGTAAGTGGGTCCGATTCTCTTGGGGTTGGATCGCTAGTAGAGTTGAATCCTGGCTTAGGTGGTTTGAATGCACTTGATGCATTAAATGCAAGGCCATCATCACATCCACGTGGAGCTGCTGCAACTATGAGTGATCTTGCTTTAAAAGCTGCTCAAAAGTCCTTATCAGGTGAAGGAGTTGAAGTTAGCGTAGAAAGTTTGTCTCGAGGTGATGAAGTGATTTCCAGTGGGGTACATGCATTAAATGCATGTCACATGCAACCAGCTTGTGCCCATGTATTGCACGTTAAATCTCATGCCGCGCATTCTTCACATGCATCCAGCTCCCTTTCCTCTGTTGGTTCTCGTGTTCAAGATGGTGCTGGCCATCTTAATCCGCGTGGGGTTAACTCGCTTGGAGCACGTGCCATTGGGTCCGGTTCCCTAGACGTGGGCTTGCGTGAAGGGGCTTGTGTATCTCATCTAATTGAGTGTGGTGAAGCCGCGGATCTCAAGTGTGAAGCTACTGGTGCTCAAGTGGATGGAATTTTAAATCGTGGGGATGGAGTGCGTGGGGTGGATTTGGAATCTTTGGTTTCTAATAATAAATTAAGTGGGCCCGGGCATAATGGTTTAGCAGGTGCTGTCCTAGCGAAAGGTGAGGTTGGGGAGACTTTGTCTTCTATTAATATTTCTTTAATTGAGGGTGCATTTAATGCTTCCAATGATAGTCTCATACCATCATTTCGTGGAGGAGCTAGTGGAGGAGCTAGTAGAGTGGCTGGTTTTTCGCAAGCTGGTAATGAAGAGAATGAGGTGATGTTGGCTTCAAATATAAAATCTT
>JAESVK010050690.1:0-11515 GCA_017140935.1 Hamamelis virginiana | reverse complement strand
TGGATTGATTTTACAAAAGAAAAAGTTTTGTTTTTCTTCTTCCGCTGTGAATCCATGGTTTTTATTCACAGAACCTTTCAGACCAATCCATATACCTAACCACATGTGACACATGGTGTGCCGCGTGGGTCAAACGGTACTGATTGGTCTTTGATATACCCCGAAGGGTACTTGACAATAGGTTGATGGTTTCGTCATGATTGCCCTAGTGTCGAGTGGAGACAGGGATCAGGACTAGACCATCGTTTGGCAAGGCAACATCGTTCTATCACACAATAACATGCAGCTAATATAACTAATATGATATGCAGTCACACAAATGCAAGTGGTTGATTTTAATTAATTTAAGAAATTAAATAGCCCAATTAAATTAATGAAGTTTAGCCCTCGATATCCCCAGCGGAGTCACCAGTTCTGTGGACCAGCCTTTTTGACGGGCTATGAGGATCCACATCATCACCGGGCGATGATTAGGGATTTTTAGAAAACAAACAAAGGAGTCGCCACCTTATTTTTAAGGAATAAGGAAACCATGAAAATGTTTTATTTTTAAAATCAAAACAAAACAAACTCCATTTTCAATGAAAAGACAGTCTTCGAACCAGAGTTGGATCCGGGGGCTAGGTTACGACGTGGGAAGGTTCCAAGCTTTCACTTGTAGGCACCCACCTAGCCCTAATTAAAAGACTTCTAATTTATTTGGGCTATTTAAATTTCTTATTACAAACAATCCTAAATAACCTAAATCAACCAATAAAGTAGTGATATAAATGCATTATCTATATTAGTTATATTAATAATAAAATAAAAAAATATATACAAACAAACCCTAAAAACCTAGAATACCCTACGGGCATCCTAGGGCGGACTTGAGCCCTATTAGCGCCTACGTAACTTACTAGTATCACCCAGCAAGTATCAAAGTCCACGTAGTTCGACTACCCTAGGACTCTCCTATTGTAATCGATCACATCATCAAAGGTATTCAACCTAATTCAAGACTCTAACTTTTAGAGTTTTTATTTATTTAAAATCATTTATTCGAAATCATTTCAAATTGAAAGACTTTCATAAAATCCAAATATTCTAAACAATTCTTATCTTTAGAATTAAATTCCAATTGAAAATCTTTTTCAAAGATATTTCAAGAAAATAAATCATATTGAGAGGAATTTCATTCCAAGGCAAAAATCTTAAATTCTTTTGAAAATCATTTAATGGTCAAATCTTTCATAAAATCATGTTTATTTCATAAACATCACATTGAAAACCCTTTTAGAAAATTTCTCGAAAATAAACTTCTCAAATCAAATAAAACACACATTTCAAATCATGATCTTTACAACAAAGGAAATTCATAGGGAAGGTCAAATGACCTTCCTAAACCTAGGGTCTCTAACTAACCCTAAAGTTAATCTAAAAACCTAATATACTAATGCAAATGCATGCTGGAAATTAAATAAATCAAACAAATATGCATGATATTAATTCTAACAATGCATGAAAATGCTCCTAAATGCACACAAATTTTACTATGTGATCCTAGGCATATCTCTAAGTTAGATTTGACCCTAAAATGATTTTTAGAGGTGATTTAAGGACATAAACAAACCCGGACAGATTTGAGTATGAACTTTAAACCACTCTAAAAACCTTGAAAACAAAAAATAAAAATTGTAACAATGACCTAGCATGCTTTCTACATGAATACATTACAAGATAAACTATCAAAATCATGTTTAAACAATTATTTTAAACACAAGGGGAGGATCTTACCTTTGCATGCTCCCTCGTCCACATTTTATATATCCAAACCATCAAATTTTAAACACAAGGGAAGGATCTTACCTATGCACGCTCCCTCGTCCACATTGTTTAAATTCAAACAATCAAATCCATGGCAAGTGTTTAAATCATCATAAAAAGCATAAACAAAAAGACTCAAGACTCATCACATGTCAAAATAACATATTAACACATTCATATCATCATTAATACCATCAATCAAACATTAAGAGATTCAAATAACAATAGGAACATATCAATATCTATTCTAAACATGCTTACACATAAAATAATGAAAGACTCACCCTAAACATGATTACTAGCATAAAATAACAACAAAAATAATCCTAATCATGCATCTACACATAAAATATCAATAAAACTAATCCTAGACATAAATGCTAACATGAAATCATAACAAGAACTACATTAACCCTAGACATGCATACTAACATAAAATCACAATAAAACTACATTAACCCTAAACATGCATTCTAACATAAAATCTCAATAAAGTTAGCTAACCCTAATCACATTTAATCACATAAAGTAATAATAAAGCTAACCCTAACATGCATTTAATCACAATAAAAGACACCCTAATATGCTTACTAACATAAAATCATAAAAAAGACATTCTAAACATGCTTACTAATATACAATCTTAATAAAAGACATCTTAATCAAACCTACATATTCCTAAACACACAAATATACTACTGTCCTATATAAGAAAAATGAACTACATCCTATTCTAACATGCAAACATATTAAACAAATACCATGGATAACCAAACTCAAGCTAATATGATATTATCATGCATGAACAAGCAAGAGACTATCCTATCATATATAACAAACACATAAAATAGGAGATGATTCATCTCATATGAAAATGAGAAGAACTTCCACTATAGCATAGAAGAAGATTTACATGAGAATGAAATATATGAAAACAAGGATAGAACACTTACCTTTCTTCTCTCTTATTGGATACCTTTCTTCAAGATTCAAAGCTTTGAATCATTTCTTCTCTCCCTCTTCTCTACTCTGGTTCTCTCCTCAATTGATGAACCAAAAACGAATTTCTAAACCCTAGCCTATTGAACTCTTTGTGAACCTCCCTCCTCTAACTCTATAATGAAGCATATATAGAGCTAAGGTTTAAAACTTTGAATGGTTAGGATTTAATGCACTAAAGTCCATCCTAGGGCTTAAAATGAATCCCTCTAGGGTTTACAAACTGAGTTCCTTCGAAAATCACCCAAAAAATCAAATCAAATCGGCCAAAATAGGTGAAAAACTTCCAAAAATAAAAAATGGGGTCGACCATCCTGGTGACCATCCTAGCCTGGACGGCTGGCCGTCCTGGGCTGGACGGTTGGCCGTCCTAGCTAGGACGGTCACCGTAGTGACTTTCCCAAATTTCCCTCATTTTCAATGGGATTTTGTATTTTAGTCATATCTTGGTCAATTCTCATCCAAATTCGATGATCCAGGTATCAAAACGACCGTGTTTTGATCCTCCACACTTTTAGAAGGTTTTTGGGTAAAAAATACTTGACCATAGTCAAGGGTTTTGGTAAAAAGCTAGCCGATTGACCCGGTTGTGCCAAAATTGGTCAAATGACCTTTCATTGTTTTATAAAATCGATCAATTAGGCTTGAACCACTTTTAAAAACATGGTTTTAATATGAAATTGGTATTTGAAAACATGTTTTGAAAATCTTTAATTTTGGTGAAAATGACCAATTCACGGTCGATTTGAATAAAACCCTAATTCAGCTCATTCTTACCCGTATGATCGATTTTGGGCGAATCTATCCTAACCATTCAAAGGTTCAATTAGCACTCCAACTACACTCCCCACATCCATATAAACCTCATGAAACAATCCGTTTCGAATTCGGAGGTCATTCGGAAATTATACGAGAAAAAGGACGAAAATGCCCTTCAAGTCGCAAAAACCCTAATTACCTATCGAGCTCTCATCAGAATGCCATGAAAATTTACAGAGATGTTCTAAAACACCTCAAAAGTCAAATGCAATACAAATGAATTGATTCAAATCTAAATGTACACATGAAATAATGAATTGTCATTTTTATCAGAAAATGGCAATTTGGGTAGTTTAGTCTTTACACGGCCAATTCCTCACCAAATAATCCACTCTTCGAGCTGATCATTTGCATAAACATGTGGTAGAAATAATTGGTAAAAATGGGGTGTCCACAGTAGGCGTGTTCGGATTTTGTTATAAGAGAGGCGTGTTCATAAGATATAGAGAGGGATTGTAATCAACTGCTATGTTGGAGAAATCAGAGAGGAGCATCGAAGCTGATGATGGTGATTTCGAGAGATATTGGTTTTGGAGGAGAGAGTGGGTTTTACATCTAGGTACCGTTTGGTTGCCTGTAATCTGCAATGTAATTTGTAATCACATTACATTACATTGCAGAATCCTGTTTGGACATGCCAAAAGCCCCGAAATGTGGATTACTGGTTGTAATTGGAATACCTAAACCAATGTAATGGCAATGCAGATTTGAACGTGGTATTCTTGAATTGATTACGGGTAATGTGTTTAAAATATTTTTGTTAGGTTTAGTTTATGAGTGTTGGCTTGTTTCGTTTCAAAACTTGGTTTGGGTTGTATATTTATAGATGTGTACTAATGATCACAGTAAAGCCGCTCTCAAATGCTCCTATCTCACCATGGATTAGGATGGTAAGTGACCTAGTGACCTACGGATTGAGCATAGATGGTTAGAATTCATTACATCCCTTGTTATTGACCATGTCATGTTTTAATTGTTTGAAGATGGGACTTTCTAAGTACATGGATCGATCCAAGGATGCCCTGGATCGATCCAATGTCAATTTCATCTCAACCTCAGTAGCTTTGTAGAAAATTGGTCAAGCTGGATCGATCCAAGCTTTGGATGGATCGATCCAATTTCAACTTAAACTCAACTACAGAAGCTATGTTTTTGGTCATTTAAATTTGGATCGATCCAAGTTATGGCTGGATCGATCCAAGTTCGTGAAAACCCTAATTTCTCTTGATTTTCACCCTAATTTTTGATTGGTCACTTAACCACTATATAAGCATTAGGTCACTCGAGATTCTAGTGACCTCAGCCGCCAGAGAACATTTCTATTTTGAGACCTATCTTTGTTTCCCTCTTATAGGCTGTTGTTCTTCCCTTTCCTTGTTGAGATTCAACTTGAATATCCATTGATTGATCATGGATTGATCTGAGATTAGATTAAAAACCTTGGAAACCATATTCAAATACCTTTGGTGAGAATTTTCTATGGAGATATGATCTTTCTCATGGCTCTTGGATGAATGCATCAAGAGTGAGGCTACTTGAGTAGTTGCTAAGCAAGCTTTGAAGAAGGAGGACTCGACGGACTGAGTTGATGAGATCTTAGTACACTAGGCCATGGGTTGGTGAGATCGAGTGTATGGTATAATCTCTGTAACTCTTCTTTCATAGTGGATTGCTCTTGTTCTCTCGTGATTTTCTCCCGAAAGGGTTTCCACATATATCTTGTGTTCATATGATACATCGTGATGTTATTACTAGCTGTCAAGAAGGATGGAATGATACTTGTGTTCATGGATCCCTCTTGATAGTTGATTTATAATGTTTTTTCCATCTACATGTTGTTTGATGTTCATTTTATAATACAAAATATGTTTGTTGATTGTGGTTGATTTACAAATATTTGTTACTTGATTTTAAAAGGTGTGAAATACTTGTGATCTAGTAGGGATTAGGTTTTTCAATTGGTATCAGAGCCTAAATCACTGTGATCGGCTAACACCTAGGTGATAGTGTCCCTAGATCATAATTTCATTCTTCCATGGAAGAAGGAAATTATGTCACACATCCACCAAAGTTTGATGGATCAAATTATGCTTATTGGAAGGCTAGGATGAGAATATTTCTGAAATCTCTAGATGAGAGAGTGTGGGTCTCTGTTGAGCGAGGTTGGATTCCTCCCACCATGAAAGTTGGAGAGGATACCATACCTAAACCCGCTGATCTATGGGAAAAGGAAGAATTAGAAAAAGCTAGTTGGAATAGTAGAGGTCTGAATGCTATTTGCAATGCTTTAACTGCTAGTGAATATCGTAGAATCATGATGTGTGAAACTTCCAAGGAAGCACAGGATATCTTGAAGATAACCCATGAGGGTACCACCCTAGTCAAGAACTTAAAACTTCAAATGGTCACTTCACAGTTTGAAAGAATTAGCATGGAGGAAAATGAGACATTCTCAGACTTTTATGCTAAGTTGAGCGACATTGTTAATTCCTCTTTTAATCTTGGTGAAAGAATTCCTGATTTTCAAGTTATTAAAAAGATTTTAAGATCTCTTCCTGATCGTTTTCAACCTAAAATCACTGCCATTGAAGAAAGCAAAGACATAGGTTCAATTCGAGTGGATGAATTGGTTGGCTCTATTCAAACATTTGAAATGAATCTAAAAGATTCAAAAAGTAAAAATAAAGGTATTGCTTTATCTTCAATGAATGAAGAACTTAAATCGCATGAAAATGTGCTTGATGTGAATGATGATGAGCTTGCACTGTTTGTTAAACAATACAAAAAATATCTTAAGGCTAAACAAGGTTTTTCAAATCAAAATAAAAGGTTTGACAAAGGTCAAGGCACATCATCATCAAAAGTTGACAATCTGAATTCAAAAACTGGAAAAGAATGCTTCAATTGTCACAAACCTGGTCATAGGGCTGCAGAGTGTCCTGAAAAGAGAAGGAATCAAAATAAAGCTCATAATGCAACCTTGAGTGATAGTGATGAGGAGAATAATACCTCTCACGAAAATGACTCTGACAATGAATAGGGTAATTTCACTGCCTTTGTTGTGACTACAAATTCTTTTTGTGAATCCACTTGTGTTCAAAAACCCCCAAGGTTGGAGAACATCAAGTTCCTTTACTGGAAAATTAAGATGAAAATCTTTTTATAATCCATTGATGTTAATGTATGGAGAAGTGTAGAAATGGGTTGGTCACATCCCATGTTGAAAAATGATGGTGAACTCATCTTGAAACCTCTTGAAAATTGGAGTAGGGATGAAATTGATTCTCAAAATTGGAATAAAATGGGTTTTACACTTATATGTGATGCTCTAAATGATCATGATCTAAAGCTCATTGAAAACTTTGAAACATCAAAACAAGCTTTGGATTATCTTGTGATTGTTTATGAGGGAAACATATTTGAGAAAGATTGCCTGTCATATTTAGGTGTGCTCAATTATATTCCCAAGCGTAGGAATTTATACATCGCCAAGCATAATAAATACTGAGGGAGTCCTCAGGTCATCTCCACAGGGAGTGGAACTGGTCTAAATGATCCTTAGGTGTTGCTAACCAAAGAATGTACAAGAAAGTGTAAAATCATGGGGGGGGTTGATTGTTGAAGAGTGATTCTAGAGAAATAACTAAATTAAGCTAACAATAATAAAATGTAAAGGGTTGGATTCTTGGGTTTCATTCCATCCACAACTTAGGAACATGTATTTCTCACAATGATTTCTCATCTAGGATTTATTAAAGAATGGTCTTTGATGGAGGATTTAACTTTAAATGCATTTTGGAAGGAAAACTCATCTAGGATCCATTGAAGAATGGTCTTTGATGGCGGATTTAGCAATAAAAGCATAATGGTGCTAAATGGAAATAAATATTCTCTTGAACATTTCATCAAACACTTGGAGTGCATATAAATTCAAGCACAATGTGTACCAAGTATCACTTGTTAACACATTGTCAAGAAGATACCAAACCAAGAGGATTCAAATATGAAAACATTTATAACCATTCAAACACAAAACACAAGGAAAATGGGGTTGAATAATGAAAAATACTCATTGGGGCATTTTAGCAAACACTTGGAGTGCATGTGGTTCAAGCACCATTTGTGCCAAACCAAAGCTTGTCTACAAATGGTCAAGAGATACAAAACCAAGTGGTTTCAAGAAATAAAGAGCATTTGATATCATCCAACCAACATTCAAAGCACAAAAATGGAGAAAATCATATTACCTTTGTTGTGGGGTGGAAATCCACCATTGAATCCAACCTTGGTGCTTAGAAAGCCATAAATGCAAGAACAATCAAGGTAAATGCAAGAAACAAGAAATAACTGCTAATAACTTGATTACCAAATGATAAAATAGCTTTACAACTGAAATACAAGAGTAAGAACAACCTAAACTAAGGCTTACAAGTGAAATGAACAAAGGAAATGCAAAACTAAAACTAAACTAAGCTAATCCTAAGCTAAGAAATGAAGAACAACTAAAACCTAACCTAAACCTAATGGAATTATGGAGAGAGGCTGCAAAATGGCTGAAAATGCCTTTAAATAGGCTCCCAATTCGTGCCCTAAAGTGTCCTTGAAATCCCCACTTTGCCCCTCATCAAAAAGATATATTACAAGTTGAAAATCTGGATTTTTGGGGTTTTGTACCGGTACAGGGGATTTTGTACCGGTACAAAAGCTTACTGCCTCCAAAATTAGTATTTTGGACCGGTACAAAAATGACTGTACCGGTACAAAATTGCAGAGAATGCCTAAAAGGTGCTCCAACTTCAAATGCATGTAACTTTCTCGTCCGTAGTCGGATTTGGACGTTCTTTATATGCACGTGAAGCTTGAGAAGTCTACTTTCCCCACGATGGTCTCATGGTATGATTCAATCTTTGAAGACTTCCAAGGTCCAACTTTGCATGCAAAAAGCATCCATTTATTTGCATTCAACCTACAAAGGCTCAAAAACAACAAAAGAGTCAAAAGCACCCGTTTACAAGTATAAATGGCTCAAGTATGTACAAAATATTGGGAATAATGCAATAAAAGTATGCAATATTATGGTGCAATCAAAGATCATAGCCTAAATAGTCTAATGAATCAATTTGATGTTATCAAGATGAGTGACCATGAAAGCTTTTGTGAATTCTACACAAAACTCTGTGACATTGTGAATTCCTTGAATGACTTAGGAGAAAAAGTGCATGAGTCAAAAATTGTTAACAAAGTTTTGAACTCTTTAACTACTAGATTCTCTGTGACAGTTGTTGAGATTAAGAATTGTCGAGATATGAATTCTATTGTGCTTGATGAACTTGTTGGTACTCTCATGTGTTTTGATAATCAATTCTCTTATGTTGTTGAGGAAAATGAGTTGAAAGCTTTTGTTGTGTCTTTGGAAACTCATGAAGAGTCTTCCAACAAAAAGGATCTAGATGACATAGAGTTATTACTAGGAGTGTCTAGTGATGAGTTTGAAAGTCTTGAGGAAGATGACAGTGATCTTCAAAAGGCTTATGATGACCTCTATGAAGAGGCATATTAACTTAAAAAGAAAAATTTGACTTTGGCCTTTAAAGCCAAGTCTGATGAGAAAGAAATTGAAATGCTCAAAGAAGAGTTGAGAAATCATGTGTTACATATACAAGATGTGAAAACTGAAAAATTTGGTTTGAATGATAAACTTATTTTTTTGAAACAGAACAATGAATCTTATGTGTCAAAAATGAGTGAGTATCAAAAAGAAGTTAAGAGTCTTGAATCAAGACTCAAGACTGAGGTTGAAAGTAATAGTTGTTTGAGTTTTAAGGTTAGAAATCTTGAAAAGGAATTGGAATTAGCTAAAGAAACATTATTGAAATTGTCCAATGGGAGTAAAAAATTGGATCACATTCTTAGTATTGAGAAGTCCTTTAGTGATAAATCAGGACTAGGTTATGTTGGGTCATCTAGTGTCCCATCAACTTCGGGATCCAAGTTTGTTCCCTCATCAAAGTCATCTCTTGAAAATGAGACTTTGTCCCACCCCAGCCATAAGAGGCCTCACTTCAATCCAAATTCCTTTAAGATGGTTCCCACATGTCATTCGTGTGGTGTTGTAGGACACATAAGACCTAATTGTCCTAGGAAAGAAAAAGCTCAAGTGAAGAGTTTTTCACAAAAGAAGGTGATTTGTCACCATTGTGGTGTCACTGTGTTAGAGATATGCCCTAAAACCAATCCTAAAGTGCATATCTATTTCATATTAGGATAAGAAGGTATTACTTATCGTCTATATATATTCAATTATATGTACGATAATGTCCATGAATAAATGATAAGAGAAATATGTATCTCAAGTTTGTTGAGATATGAAGACTCATATTTCTCATACACATTTATTCTAAAAGTGTTCCTGCTCATAGGTTTATTAAAGAGGACATTTATTAAATCGACAAGAGTAGCATAGATTTAAACTAACTCCAATGGGAGGATAGGTAGTCTTTCCTATCAGTGTAGTGACACTTAGGTTAATCTGTGGGTGCATATTATAGAATATGTACACTGAACATGATCTGCTAGAATATTCCAATGGATTAAGTCAAAGGAATATTCTTATGTTACGTCCATTTGGTAATCCTAAGACCTGAGACACCATGGATGTCTTATGCCTGAGTTGTTAGGGTTTGATAGTGTTTTATACAGCCCTGATCTTAAGGTTGTAGTCGGCACTCATTGGCTCTAATAGGTCTTGCATGAAGGCATATGAGTGGTCAATAAGGAATCATCACTCTCAATGTTATGAGAGAGAATGTCAGGGTCAGTTCTTAAATATAACTCTCAATGTGAATCTCCGGCCAGAGTGATAGATGAAATATGAAAGGATTTCATGAAAGAATATGAGTATCAAGGATTCGCAGCGGAAGGAATACAAAAAAAAATTTATAAAAATGAATCCTTACTCGTAATCAAATAAAGAATCGAACTCAAACATTGGATCATGAATATAAACAAGTACAAGAATTAAACAACTTTAAAACATTGACTTACTTGATTTGCCATTGATGAAATCTCGATCGCATCCTAGCTTCAAAGTGTATGAAGCCTCCAAGGTATCCACACGAACCCAAGATTCCATAAGCTTCTTGGAATGAGCAACCTTTGAGCAAACCAAGCTTGAGAGGGAGAGAGTAGAATTCGGTCATGGGAGGAGAGAGCACACTAGGGCCGGCCTCCTCTAGGGAATTATGAATACCACTCTTCCTTTTAAGGGTTTGGATGGACTTGTGCTAGCATGCACCCTCACCTTATGTATTTATAGATAAATACTAGGGTTTCTAATATTTTGCAACTTAGTCCTATTTATTTAACACTTAACTAAAGAGACCAAGTTACATTAATTAGAAACTAACCCCTCTCCTAACTTAAAGAACTCACTTGTGTCTTTTTGTGTGTGACCCTTTGGGTTCATCCAACCTAGCAGTGGACAGGGACATCTCTATGTCTCCCAAAATAGAAAGTTTCTATTTTTAGGTTCAATTGGAATAATTCCAATTATGGCCTCATTGATAACACTTTATCAATAGGCCTATACTGGTCATGAGTGACATCTAGCAACATATCATGATGTGATTGTATCGCAATCATGGTTTTACTGTATTTCTTATATAAATAGTTGCGTAAAAATATCTTGTTTTGTATAAAATCTGTGCAATTTGGTTAAATTCCCTTTTTCGAGAAATCTGTGCAGATTAAATATATTCGAAGTCGTCTACCATAAAGCCTTGATTATCGTCATATATGAAGCATGTCTCGAAGGATCAGCGATGGCCAAATAAAGTGCGAAAGACTGCAAAGGATTTTTCTGCACATTCAATTCATTAAGCCAAGATGACTA
>JAESVK010050688.1:0-10850 GCA_017140935.1 Hamamelis virginiana | reverse complement strand
GTAATGCAGACCTTTGAGCAAGTTTACTCAAAGTAAGCTTATGCACATACAAAGATATTCACCAATCCTTAATGCAATAATTACCAAAGAGTTAACCTACCATGAGAGCACACATATACACAAACATAATGAACATGATGGAATTAAGAACAAGCACAACAACGGAGATTTTACAAATATCATTCAAAGGAAAAACATTCAAGTTTAAATAACTTAAATGGTGAGAAGAGAAAACATAAAAACACATTAGCATATGCATAGAAGTACCAAATGCTCAATCTTGAACACAACACAGTTTAAATCAAAAAGGTCTTTAATAAGGTTGTAATGACACTGGGTTACAAGAGATTGGGACCAAAATGTGGTGATTTTTAATGAAGTTAAGGATTTCTACCCAAAAGAACCACCACAACCACCCAAAAAAAAAAAAATCCAACTCTACCCTTAGAGTTCATCACAACAGCAATAAACCAGAATTTAAACTAAATAAACCAAAACAAGTTCCCAATTGTCAACAAAATAAAAATAAAAATTCCAATTCCCAATTAAACAGTTCCAAAAATCAGCCACCAATCAGCACTTCCCATCACTGATACTTCAAACCATATCCTAGGTACTGCCCCTCGGGTCATCTGCATGCTCCACATCTGTGGGGGCATCAGTGCCACCATCCCCTTCCTCAGCCATCAACTGATCCAGCTTCTTCATACATAGCTTCATTTTCTCCTCAAGTTTGTCCTGCCTCTGCATCATTTGCTTCATCAAAGATTCAATCCTTTTGTGCATTTGCAGGAACATGGATCCCCTTTGAACATGGAGAGGAGGTGGAGGATTAGGGACAGAGGGCTGAGGGGCAGACTTTGCAGCAGAACCGGATCGGCGAGGGGCTGGAGCAGGGGCTGCAATTTTCTATTTTAACATTGTTTTACTCTTACTTTCAGAAGCAGAGGTGATAGGCCCTTTTTCAGCTGAGTGCCAATGATCGGTTTGTCTCCTAGGAACCCCTGCCTTGACGCACATCTCTGTCACCATGAAGGCAAATGGCATGCTGCACTTCTTGCTTACGCTGGTCAGAAAATCTTTCATTTGGTTCCATATAATCTCGGCAAAATCAATCACCTCTCTTGCCATGGTTGCATACAAGAACTTAATATACTCAAAGCTAGGTAACTTATCAGATTCTGTTGGCTTCAAGTTGGCATGAGCAATCAAATTCAGCAGCCTGTATTTGCCTTTCAGCATTCCTTGAGTGAACTGACCTCTAAAATCATCCGGGCTGGTGCAGACCTCCAGTACCAATTCCCCTTCTTCCATAGCTTCATAATCAGCACTGGGATAAGTTATAGTGCTGGGATGTGGCCTGGTGTAATGTAGATGAGAGGCTATAGATGCTGGGGTTATGTCGAGTGTCTTGTTCCTCAGCTTGGAACGCAAAATATGCTCGCCTTCAGCTTCAACTAAGGACAGCCCCGCATAAAAGTCCCTGACCAAAGCCAATTTGTACCCCTCAACCTTCTCAAACATATGCTTCAATCCCTGGCTTGTAAGGACAGTGACAACTACATTTCCCACTAGATTTTTATCGTCCACCATACGCTCGCACGATGCAATTCTTCTGCTGATGGAGTCCTCCCAAGAGATTTTTACCTTCTTCCTAGACCCAATGTAGGGCCTGTCTTCATCTTCAACTGGAGGTTCAATGGGTTCATCATCAACTGGAGGATCACTGGGCTCATCCTCTACTGACAATTCAATGGGTTCATCATCTACTTGTTTTGCTCTGCTTCTGGTATTGACTCTTCTTGAGGGTTTAGCAGCAGCCTTTCCCATCCCCTTGACAGGCTGAGAAGTGTCCCCTTTTGATTTATGAATTGCCTTGGAGGGGCTGGCAGCAGGCTTCCTCTTTCTGACTATCTTTGTACGAGCCATGGTGAAATGGACAACCAACAGAATGCAATGAATCAAGCTCCACACTCAGAATAATCACACCCCCAACTCTGCAGACCAGCAACCTCAGCCCAAGCTAAACACACAAAACTGCAGCCCAAGCTCCAAAGTTAACAATACAAGGACCAGGTAACAAATACAATCCTCCTGCAGCAGCAACCAAGCACAAAAGCAACCCAACTCAACAAACATACCAATCAACCACCGAGCCTAACATCCAGGCTTTAACCCATGCTCAACAACAACCAAACAACCCAACACAGCAGCAAATCACAAAAAAAAAAAAACAAATAAATCTCAACTAATCACAGAGATAGGGGCTCGAGGATTTAGAGAAATGTGGGATTGGGATAAGGGAGAGTGAGAAATGGGTTTTAATGGAGATTTTCGGGGTTGAGTGTTGCTGGGATTGGTTAGGGCAAATTGCGAGGTGATAGGGAGAGAGCTTGCTGCAGAAGGGGTGGTTATTGAGGGTTTGCAAATAATAAATGAAAAGAAAAGGGAGAAGAACTCACTGGAAGGAATGGATTTTTGCCGGCGGCGATGTTGGTGGCGCGATGAGATGAACAGCGGCTGGGTTGCAACGCCCGCAGCGCGATGGTGCAGGGGCCAATGTGCAGGGGCAGCGATGGCGAAAAGACGCTGGTGGTGTGGCTCGATGGTGGCAGGGAATGGTGTGATGGTGCGGTGGCAGTGATGGGGAAGATGGAGGGATGGTGAGATGGTGACTTGTCTGAGAAGAATACGGGGCAGAGAGAATGAGAAGGGAATGGAGAGAGAGAAGGGTATAGAGGCTTTTGACCTTTCAAATCATTTTTTTTTTTTTTTTTTAAAATTGAACCGCTTTTCTAATTTTTAACTTTTCTTTTCGCCTTTTCAAAGTCAGTTCGTGTCAGCCGCTTTTTACAAGTCATCAATCAGCACCTTTTTCTTGAAAAGTCTTCACATCTGCACATCATCACCTGCCAAAGTGGCAGGCCGAAATTTCAATCACATCACGTTCGTGAGAGGGCTGACTTGCTTCGAGGAGAGAGAATCAGGCTCACTTAAAACATCTCGGCCTGCTGCTACTAAAAAAAACACAAGGCTCTTTACTACCAGTGGTAAAACTTACTACTGGTTCATGTGCTCACTGCCTCTACTTCTCAAAATTAAATTAATTCCTGCTATGATTTCTGCTACCGGTAATAAAACTCACTACCGGTTCATGAGCTCACTGCCTCTGCTTCTTTTCTTCTTTCAAAAATCAACACCCAAAATAACAAGCTTCCTCAACTAAGCACAAAAACAGCCCCAACCATTCACCAAACTTTCCAACTTTTCCACCACGCAAACAAATCCCCAATCATCGAGATGCTCTCAGCTTCTTCACAAACAACCCAAACACATACTCTTCAGGCTTCCTAAGCTTTAAAGACAATATATGGAAACAAGGCTCAAAAAGGGGGAACAAATGGTGACCAATATTTGAGAAATTAGGCTCAAAACACCAAAGGGGCCTTAAATCATATTCAAACATGTCCGAAGTGTTCCAAATTGAGCAAATGAAGTTCAAATGCTTATGAAATGTATTATTGAGGCAAAATGAGCAGAGAAGTACAAAATAATCACAATCACAAGAAAAACACATGGACACAAGGGGAAATGGACATAAAATACATGAACAATGGGGTTTACATGAACAATGACATTTGAAACTACACATGTGCATCCAATTAGCAAGTTCACCATAAGGTATTAACTTCATCAACATGGTGAGCAGGGATTAAACCACTGCAGCAGCTTGAATGAACAAAAGCAAATTAAGAGCAAGATTTATCACTCAAAACAATGCATAACTATGAATTTCTCAATCTAGGGGAGCATAAAAACACTAAATGACCACAACTCAGTGTAGAAGCTCACAAAATGAATCATCAATATGCTCAAAAAGTTAAAAACTGTTCAAAAAGTTAAAAACTACTCCCTTTTGCGACTGTTTGTACATTATACACAAAGTGTATGCCTCTCCCCCCAAACTTAAACTTTGCATTGTCCTCAATGCATTGAAGGATATTGCAAAAGGGACAAGATGGCTGAGAAAGGGCTCCAAAAGAAAGGGCTCCAAAAGCACTTGTGTGGACTTGAAATCACATCATTATCCTGCAAAAGGGGGTTAGTCTATCCACAAGCAAAGTAAAACTGAAAAGGAAAAAAAAAACTAAAGATTATATACAAAGAGTAACACCAGAGGTTACTCAGATGGGGCATCATGGTAGACTGGGTCCATCAGGTCCTCGACCACAGTCTCACGCAAAAAGTTTTCCAAAAATGGTTTAAGTCTTTGCCCATTCACTTTGAAAATATTACCATTTTTTGGATTCTCAATCTCCACAGCCCCGTGAGGGAATACAGTTTTAACAATGAAAAGCCCCACCCAACGGGACCTCAACTTACCAGGAAAGAGGTGCAGCCAAGAGTTGTACAGGAGGACTTTCTGATTTGGCTCAAAAGATTTGCGAGCAATATTTTTATCATGAAAAGCTTTCATTTTGTCCTTGTACACCCTAGTGCTCTCATAGGCATCCCGCCTAATTTCTTCAAGCTCACTTAGTTGGAGCTTTCTCTGCGAACCTGCTGCATCAAGATTGAAATTAAGCTGCTTAATGGCCCAGAATGCCCTATATTCCATCTCGACTGGCAGGTGACAAGCTTTACCATAGACTATGCGATAGGGAGACATGCCTAAAACAGTTTTAAAGGCTGTGCGATATGCCCATAAGGCATCGGTCAAGCGAAGTGACCAATCCTTCCTATTGGGGTTAACCGTCTTTTCCAAGATGTGTTTGATCTCCCTATTGGCCAACTCAGCTTGGCCATTTGTCTGTGGGTGATAGGTTGTTGACACCTTATGGGTTACCCCATACTTTTTCATTAATGCCTCAAATGGGCGGTTGCAAAAGTGCAAACCACCGTCACTTATAATAGCCTTAGGTACCCCAAATCTAGACAAAATGTTTTCTTTCAAGAATTTCAAAACAATTTTATGGTCATTCGTTCTAGAAGGGATTGCCTCAACCCATTTGGACACATAGTCCACTGTCAGAAGGATATAAAGGTTGCCAAACGATGATGGAAAGGGCCCCATGAAGTCGATGCCCCAACAATCAAAAATCTCAATCACAATAATGGGTGTGAGAGGCATCATGTGCCTTCTAGTGACACCACCCAATCGTTGGCAACGCTCACAGCTTTTACAATATTCAAAAGAGTCTTTAAACAGAGTTGGCCAATAAAAACCACATTGTAAAATTTTTGCAGCAGTTTTCCTAGCAGAGAAATGACCCCCACACGCCTCACTATGACAAAAAGATATGACACTCGGTATTTCAATATCCGGCACACATCTCCTCAAGATTTGGTCAGGGCAATATTTAAAAAGTTAAGGGTCATCAAAGAAATAGCTTTGCACTTCTCTCAAAAATTTGTTCCTATCCTGAGTACTCCAGTGGGTAGAAACCTGTTCAGTAACAATATAGTTCACTAAATCAGCATACCATGGGAAAATTGAAAGAGCAAAAAGTTGCTCATCAGGGAAAGTCTCTGAAATGGGGAGGGTGTCAGCAGAATCATCAAAGGATATCCTAGACAAGTGGTCGGCGACAACGTTCTCAACTCCCTTCTTATCTTTAATTGTCAAATTAAATTCTTGGAGGAGTAGAATCCACCTAATCAGTCTTTGTTTGGCATCTTGTTTTGTCAAAAAATATTTTAATGCCGCATGATCTATAAAGACTAGAATGGGTGAACCTAGGATGTACGACCGAAACTTGTCTAGAGCAAAAACCACCGCTAGCAACTCTTTTTCAGTTGTTGTGTAATTTCTTTGAGCATCATTCATCGTTCTAGTAGCGTAATAGATCACATGTGGTTTCTTATCTATCCTTTGACCTAGCACCGCTCCTATGGCAAAGTCACTAGCATCACACATAATTTCAAAGGGCAAGTTCCAGTCGGGTGCTTGCATGATAGGAGGTGAAGTTAGCATCTCTTTCAATTTACAAAAAGCAACCTCACAGTCATGCCCCCACTCAAAAGGAACATCCTTTCCTAGGAGATTACACAAAGGTCGCGCAATGCCACTAAAGCCTTTAATAAACCTCCTATAAAAACCTGCGTGACCTAGAAATGACCGCACATCTTTTACACTCTTGGGGGAAGGAAGTTTTGAAATTAACTCAACTTTGGCTTTATCAACCTTTATCCCCCTAGAAGACACTATATGCCCAAGGACTATTCCCTGTGTCACCATAAATTGACACTTCTCCCAATTCAACACCAGGTTTGTCTCCTCACATCTTTTCAGAACCAAAGACAGGTTTTCTAGACAGCCATCAAATGAATCCCCGAAAACTGAGAAGACATCCATGAAGACCTCTACAATTTTCTCCACCATATCGCTAAATAAACCAGTCATGCATCTCTGGAAGGTACCAGGAGCATTACACAAACCAAAAGGCATCTTCCTAAAGGCGAATGTCCCAAAGGGACATGTGAATGTGGTTTTTTCCTGATCCTTTAAAGAAACCTCTATTTGGTTGTAGCCCGAGTACCCATCTAGGAAACAATAGAAAGCATGCCCCGCAACTCTCTCTAGGATTTCGTCAATGAAGGGTAAGGGGAAGTGGTCTTTCCTAGTGGATGAATTTAACTTTCTATAATCAATGCACACTCGCCACCCCGTGGTGACTCGTGTGGGAATCAATTCACCCTCTTCATTCTCTACCACAGTAATACCCGATTTCTTGGGCACCACTTGTATAGGACTCACCCACTTGCTATCCGCTATGGGATAGATTATCCCCACATCCAACAACTTCAGAACCTCCTTTCGCACTACCTCCTTCATAATAGGGTTCAATCTCCTTTGAGGTTGGCGGGAAGGTTTGACATCATCCTCAAGATAAATCCTATGGGTACAAAGAGAGGGACTAATCCCCTTGAGGTCGGCGATGGACCAACCTATAGCACTTTTGTGAGCTCTAAGCACCTCTAACAATCTAAGCTCTTGGTCAATCTCCAAGTGAGAAGAAATGACCACGGGATAAGTCTCATTGTCACCTAGGTACACATATTTCAATTCTAAGGGCAATGGTTTTAATTCTAATTCCGATGGTTGGATACTTGATGGCACAAGACTCTTTTCAATGGGTGGCAATGCTTCGAAGCGAGGCACCCACCCATTCACTTCCATAACTTCCTCTTCATTGAGCATGGAGTATAGAACTTCCATCTCATCACTCACTTCAAATTCTTCAACATTTTCACTCACCAAACATGACTGTAATGGATCATCATGGGCGGAAAGATCCCATTGGTGCTGGACTAGAGTATCAATTCTACTAACTTCCTTCACCTCCTCCTCCATGTCCTCCCCTACTTCCTTCATCAAATTGAAAATATTTAGATTTACAGTCATGTTCCCAAAGGTAATGGTCATCAAACCACTCCTACACTGAATCAAGGCATCAGCTGTGGCCAAGAAAGGCCTACCAAGAATCACAGGGAATTGACTCCCTTGATCTACCACAGGATGGGTCTCTAACACCACAAAATCCACGGGGAAATAGAATTTATCAACTTGCACAAGCACATCTTTCACTACTCCCCTAGGTATCTTAACACTCCTGTCAGCTAATTGAAGTTTGATTCCAGTTGACTCAAGTTCTCCCAACCCCAATTCCACATACACAGAATATGGCAACAAATTGGCACTCGCCCCCAAGTCTACTAAAGCTCTACCCACTTTGGAACTTCCTATGGTTATTTCAATGGTAGGGGTCCCGGGGTCTTTGTATTTATGGGGCACGGTATTTTGCAAGAGAGATGTGGATTGCTCGGTCATAAACACTTCCTTATGCACACCCAAATTTCTTTTCACTGTACACAAATCTTTCAAGAACTTTGCATACGAGGGCACCTGTTTAATAGCATCCAACAAAGGTATGTTGACTTTCACCTGTTTAAACAATTCAAAAATTTCAGCATGATTGGTCAATTTCTTAGGTGCCCTAAGTCTTTGGGGAAAAGGGGCGGCAGGAATAAATTTAGCCCTCTCTTGGCTTAAACCAACATCAACACCACTTGGTTTGGGAACGCTAGGCTCATTTTCAATTTCTTTCTCATCCCCCTTAGATTCCTTTTGTAAATTTTGAGAAACTTCTTTGTTGGAATCTTTGGGTGGGATGGTTTTATCAATGATCTTTCCACTTCGAAGAGTGGTGATGGCCTTAGCATGTTCATGGTTCCCTTCATTGGGATTTGAGGATCCAATGCTATGTTGACCTTGTGGATTTTGCAAGGGTTGAGAGGGAAACTTTCCCTTCTCTTGTTGAAGTGCACCCAAAGTGGTGGTCAACTTAGTCAATTGGGTTCTCATATCCCCTATGGCTTGATTGGTTTGAGCTTGACCTTGCACGAGTTGTGCAATCACATCATCATAATTTCTCTTGTGGGGTGGTAGGTACGAGTTTACCGGTGGTGGACCAAAATTTGGGTTAGGGTTTGATGGAAACCCTTGACCTTGGTAATTAGGACCTTGACCATGATTTTGAAAACCTTGGTTTTGAAAGTTTTGATTTTGGAAATTTTGGCTTGGAAAACCTTGGTTGCTTTGAAAAGGATTTGGAGGTGGGTTGCTTTGGCTTGAGGAAGCGTTTCCTCCATCACTCTTCCAACTAAAATTGGGGTGTTTACTCCACCCCGGATTGTAAGTCTCGGAATATGGAGAGTTAAAGGGCTTCCTTTGGTAGTTGAGAGCATTAGCTTGCTCGATTTGGATGGCTCCCTTAACTTGGGGAAGATTAGGGCAATCATTGGTAGAATGAGTGGGATCATCACAAATTATGCACAAGTCCTCAATCCTAGGTCCCATAGGTGCCGTAGGCACTTTAGGTACGGTGCTCACCTCACTCACTTTTTGTAACTCTATGGCCTCTAATTTCCTAGTCAATGTAGCAATTTTGGCTTGGAGGTCATCATTATCTTTAACATGATGCTTTCCTCCTCCCACAGGCACAGTTTGCACTCTAGCAGCATCAAGAGAGGTATTAGTCTCCCAATTCCGGGCATTCTCTGCTATAGAATCAAAACACTGTATGGCCTCTTCAGGGCTCTTCTCATAAAACTGTCCCCCACTCATCATTTGGATATATTGCTTGTTTTCTAAAGAAAGTCCTAGATGAAAGTAGCCAATGATTTGGCCTATATCCAAACCATGATGAGAGATAGCATTAAGAAGCTCTTTGTATCTTTCCCATATAGTTGCAAAAGATTCACCCGATCTTTCAGAAAAATTTTGGATTGCTCTCAAAAGTGCATTAGTGCGCCCCGGAGGGAAGAATTTATCAAGAAAAATACGTTGCATGTCACTCCAATTGTGGATTGAATTAGGAGTAAGAGAGTGAAACCAAATTTTCGCTTTGTCCTTAAGAGAGAAAGGGAATAAAACCAAGCATATGATGTGTATGGGTGATCCTGTAGAAAGGAACGCGCTACACACATCCTCAAAATCTCTCATGTAAGTATAGGGATTCTCAGAATCGAACCCTCTATATTCAGGGAGAAGACGAATCATCTCCGATCTCATGGGAAAATTGTTGGCCTCTTGAGGTAGGCAAATGCATGAGGGTGTGGTGGTTCTTGTAGGTCTCAGAATCTCTCTAAGAGTCCTCCCTAAATTAGCCAAAGGGACAGGGAGTTCTCTATATGGTTGAGCATGGGGATTAGGAATCCCCCTTCCCACCGCCGGGGTTGCCGGCGAAACAACGCCATCTCCTTGTCTCGGAGGGTCATAAGGTCTTTGCGGGTCATGAGGTAACCCTTGGTCATTTGGATTTATAGGAAAATGTTGATTTTCGGTGTGCTCCATTGAAGGAGTGGAAGGTAAGTGAAATAGACGTCTTGCTATTGGATTTCTTGGAGCTTGTTGAGGTGTAATTCTTACAAGTCGGTGATGCTCATCACGAATCCACACCGACATGCACTAATTTCACCCCAACCAAAATGTTCACAACAATTATGTTCATAAAGAATTTTTGCATAAATTAAAAGAGGGAAAAGAACTTACCGGATTTGCAATGTAATTGCAAATTACCACTAGCTCTCTTCGAATCGAATTAGAACGCTCGCCACTCCCCAGCAACGGCGCCAATTGCTTGAACTTAAAATGTTGATGTGCGCAATAAATTCCCAAGCGTAGGAATCCACCGGTCGTCAAGCAATAATTTCTAGGAGTCCCTAGGTCATATCCACAGGTAGTGGAATAGGTTCTACTCGATTCTTAGGTCTTGCTACCCAATAAATGCAAAGAAAATGTAAAACATGGGGGGTTTGTTTGTTGTGAAAGATTTGTGCCAAATTAATGGCAATTTGAGAATTAAAACTTGTGAAATGAAGGGGGTGGATCCTATGGGTTCATTCCTTCCAAGCCTTTGGTAAATGAGCTCTCTACTAAACTCAACCAAGATTTCATTTACCCTATGGTCTTGGTTGGAGGATTTGACAATAGATGCCTAAATAAAGTGAAATAAATGATAGAATAAAGTTCAAAACTCTCTTGGGCATTTTCACAAACAAGTAATTTGCATATGTGCTCATAAACCAAACACAACAAGCTTAACTAGTCATAAAATGGTCATGAATATGAAATTACAAGGATTCAAAAGATGAGAGAGTGTTTAGACTTCATTCCATTGACATTTGAAAGCTTTTGAGATGAGAGAGCATCATTTACCTAGGGCTTAGAGAAGAAATCCACCATAGAACCCACCTTTGGGTGATTAGCTAGCCATACATAGGAGTAAATGCACAAAGAAGGACAATAAATGCATAAAAACTGAAATAAATACTTCTATATTACCAAA
>JAESVK010050687.1:0-29440 GCA_017140935.1 Hamamelis virginiana | reverse complement strand
AAAGGAATCTAAAAGGATGCCATTTACAAGTTGCCTAAAAGAATGCCTAGTACATACTGTTCTCTACCAAGAACATAGGTCTCATTTACTGGACATCAGAGTTGGCAGCTGAATTATAGTTTAATTACTATTATTGAAAATAATAAAGATGCAAAGTTTGTTTGCATAGGATCTCCATTGCCATAACATCTATGGGAGTTATAAAGCCTTGTCTTTCGAAGACTAGTATAAGATACTATGGTGATTGGCTTTAGTGCAAGTGGGAGATTGTTAGAGGTATGCCCTAAAACCAATCCTAAAGTGCATATCTATTTCATATTAGGATAAGAAGGTACTGCTTATCGTTTGTATGTTTAAATATATATACGATAATGTCCATGAATAAATGATAAGAGAAATGTGTATCTCAAGTTTGTTGAGATATGAAGACTCATATTTCTCATATACATTTATTCTTAAAGTGTTCCTGCTCATAGGTTTATTAAAGAGGACATTTATTAAACCGGCAAGAGTGGCACAGATTTAAACTAACTCCAATGGGAGGATAGGTAGTCTTTCCTATCAGTGTAGAGACACTTAGGTTAATCTGTGGGTGCATATTAGAGAATATGTACACTGAACATGATCTACTAGAATATTCCTATGGATATTAAGTTAAAGGAATATTCTTATGTTACGTCCATTTGGTAATCTTAAGACCTGAGACACCATGGATGTCTTGTGCCTGAGTTATTAGGGTTTGATAGTGTTTTATACAGCCTTGATCTTAAGGTTGTAGTCAGCACTCATTGGCTCTAATAGGTCTTGCATGAAGGCATATGAGTGGTCAATAAGGAATCATCACTCTCAATGTTATGAGAGAGAATGTCAGGGTCAGTTCTTAAATATAACTCTCAATGTGAATCTCTGGCCAGAGTGATAGATGAAATATGAAAGGGTTTCATAGGGTTCATCTTATTGAGATTATAATTTGAAGGACATATGACAAGAAAGTTAAGATAGGGTTTTGACTTATATCCATACCCTAAATATCTTAACTATGACATTAGGGGATGAAGGATTAAGTAACAAGAAGGGTTCATATAGTTCTGCTATTCACCCAAACCTAGGGCATGTCATGACACATTGCTAGACGTCACTCATGACCAGTGAAAGCCTATTGATAAGTGTTATCAATGAGGGCATAATTGGAATAGTTTCAATTAAACCTTTAAATATAAAGTTTCTATTTTAGGCGACATGGAGATGTCCCTAGTCACTGCTAGGTTGGGGTGAACCCAAAGGGCCACACACAATAGAGGGTAAGAGAGTTCCTTAAACTTGTGAGAGGGGAATCCTGTCTTTAAGTTAAGTTTGATTTTGATTAATTAAAGGTTAATTAATTAAAAGTCAAAATTAACCAAGAATAGGATTACTCTATTCAAGGATGTTTGGTCATGCTAGCACTAGTAACCAAACACTCCTTAAAGAGGAGAAATTCTATAAATATGTGGGTTTACATATTCTAGGGTTAAGCAAACCCTCTTGGCCGAAATTCTCTCTCTCCTCTCCCTCTCCATTCTAGCTTTCTCAAGTGTTGTGGAAGACTAGAAGGGTCTAGGGAATCTTACTCTCGTGTGGATACCGTTGGAGACTTCATTGCGTTGAAGTTCAAGGTCGAAGATTGCAAATCGAAAGGCGAATCAAGTAAAATTAATTTATGTTTAATAAATTTTATTTGCTTGTATGTAAATCACATATCCCAATGCTTGTTCGATTCTTGTTTGGGATCATTCGATGATGGAATCATATTTTTAAAAGTTTTATTTTGTCTTCCGCTGCGATTCCATGTATTTCGAACGATTCCTTTCAGTCTTTCCAAGTACTCTTGATCAGTCCAATGGACCCATTAAAGTATCTGCTTGAGAAGTCTGCTTTGTCCTATAAAACAGCGCGGTGGTTATTATTATTGTCAGAATTCGACATTTAGTATGTACTGCAAAAATCAGTGAAAGGAAGAGCTATAGCAGAACACCTGGCAGAATTTGCTACTTCACAAGCATACAATGGCAATTACCAGTTTCCAGATGAAGAAATCCTTGTGGTAGAGAAGAAGGTGTGGAAAGCGCATTTTGATGGAGCATTGATTAGGAAATGATGTGGTATAGGAGTTCGTCTGGAAACGCCAGAAGATGTGATGATACCAGTGGCAGTGAAACTAAACTTTAAGGCAACCAACAACATAGCTGAATATGAAGCTTGCATTCTAGCTTTAGAATCAGCATTGGCCTTGGGAGTAGAAGAGCTTGAAGTGTATGGAGATTCAGCCCTTATCATATGCCAGACTAGAGGGGAATGGAAGACTAAGGATGAGAAGTTGCTGCCATATCACGATTATCTAGAGACACTGGTGAAATAATTCCGTCAAATAAAATTCTTTTACCTGTCTAGGCAAAAGAACAAGTTTGCGGACGCCTTAGCCACTCTAGCATCCATGGCAGAGATCCCAATAGAAGGGGGAGTAGCACCAATGATCATTGAATCTAGAGAAGAACCCATCTACTGTTGCGCCCTAAGGGAAGGAGAACCAAACGACGGGAAGCCGTGGTACCATGATATTCAACAGTACTTAGAAAAAGGGGAGTATCCGCCAGAAGCATCCTATGTTGACCGAAGAACTTTGAGAAGGTTGGCTAGCCAGTTCATCTTGTGCAGTGGGAGATTGTATAAAAGGTCTTTTGACGGTGTCCATCTCTTGTGTGTAACAGAAAATGAAGCAGAGCAGATTATTCAGGAAATACATGAAGGGGCTGGGGCTCCACATATGAATGAGTATATGCTTGCAAAGAAGATTTTGAGATTGGGTTACTATTGGTCAACCTTAGAAAGTGATTGTGCTAAACATGTTAAGAAATGCCATAAGTGCCAGGTGTTTGCAAGTGGTAAGCATCAGCCATCCATGCCACTCACTACCATGTCATCACCATGGCCATTTGCAACATGGGGCATTGATATCATCGGCAAGATCACTCATGCGGCCTCGAATGGGCACGAGTACATATTGGTGGCCATAGATTACTTTACCAAATGGGTGGAAGCAGCGTCGTACAAGACTTTGAATGCTAAGCAGGTTGCCAAGGAGTGCCACGAGAGTTTATTTCAGACAATGGGCAGCATTTTAGAAAAGAAACCGAGGAGCTTCTTAAGAAATATGGTATAGTACATCATCATTCCTCTCCTTATCGTCCGCAGACTAATGGAGCAGTAGAGGCAGCTAACAACAATTTAAAGACCATTTTGAAGAGACCACTGATACGTACAATGATTGGCATGAGAAGTTGCCTCTGGCATTGTGGGGCTATCGTACATCTATTAGGGCGTCAACTGGGGCTACGCCTTACTCGTTAGTGTATGGTATGGAAGCAGTGTTACCAATTGAGTTAGAGATACCTTCACTAAGGGTAGTTATGGAAAGCCAACTAGCAGAAGTCGATTGGATGAGGGATAGATATGAGCAGCTGTCGCTAATTGACGAGAAGAGATTGAAGGCCCTATACCATGTTCAAGGTTATCAGAGAAGAATAGCTCGAGCATTCAACAAGAGAGTTAAAAACAGGGGCTTAAAGAAAGGGGATTTGGTACTCAAAGAAATCAGAATGCCGATTCATGATCCAAGAGGGAAGTTCAAGCCAAGTTGGGTGGGACCCTACATCATCAAGGAGATACTATCAGGTGGAGCAGTGCGTCTTATGGACATATATGGGAATGAATTCTCTCAGCTTACCAACCTGGATCAATTGAAAAAGTATCATGTAAAAAAAAATAATAATAATAAAAAAAAAGAAGCCCGCTAGGTAGAAAACCTGAAAAGGCTGCTTAGGCAAAAATTAGGACAAGAGCTCGCTAGGTAGAAAACCTGCAAAGGCTGCCTAGGCAAAAAGTAGAGCATTCAAAAAAAAAAATACTTTTCAATTGATCCCATGAACTACAAGGACCTGATTCTCCAAGTATTCAAAATAAAGTTGAAAGTTTTATGAGAAAAAGATATTCAAAACTAAAGTCACTTTGGGTGTGGTCCAATTTCCTATGGCAAAACAACCCAATGTTTGTTTTCGATTGCAATTATTTGCAGTGATTTATTCAAAACTAAAAAGATAGAATTTTTTTATTCATCAGATGAAGAGAAACCTTTCAAAGGTCTATTACATGCCATATGATTCTAATTCCATTCATTCTAAATAATAAAAAGCATGGGAAATATGTTTCAAAAGTTCATCAAATCCTTTGTTCCTTCCTTGTAATTTCTTCAGAGTCATCATCTCTTCTTCTCTTGTAAAGTACTACTTGTAAAGCATTAGGTGGAAGTGACGAAGTGTCCCCTCGCTCTTCAAATGAGAGACTTTCAATAATTTCTGAAATCCTAACCTTCCTTTCTTGTCCCCGAGTACCCATATCCTGAGATAACCATTGTTTATAAATCTCATCCAGTTGAAAAGGCCCATGAGAGAAATCAATGTGAGTTGTGCGCAATACAAATGGCCACCTTGACATCAAAGCCTTTACCACCGATGGAGAGATCGCCTTGGAAGTATAGGTATGCTCTGGAAGAGATGGAATCGTCTGTTTGGTCCCCATTTGGCAAAGCAGTTGGGTTGCCCAATAGAAAGAAGTACGCTTCAACCTTACCAAAATCACCACAGAATAACCTGGAGAACGGAGCAGATAATGGCCAGAACAGCTCCAGTCATGCACATACCATTCGATGTCATTCCAAGAGAGAGCAGAAAGAAAAGTCAACCATTCTAGGAAGGTACGCTCTCTAGGAAGGGTAATGGCACGGCGATAATAGGAAGCATGGTAAGAAGTACCAGTGGAAGGAGCAATGAATTTGAGCTTCTCGATTAACCACATTTGCAGTAGAATGGGGCTACCTTCAAAATGAGTTTTGGGGTCAATGTGAAGTTTGTCTAAACCGTTCAGAGTTTCGGCAAGGACCATGGGCAACATGTTTTGAGATGAAGAAAGAGGTAAAACTAGTTCGCACAGTTCTAATGGAGCTAGGAAAGAGCCAGTACATAAAAAGAATTGCCCAAGAAGGCATAAAACTAAAACATGTTGAACGGGCCGTAAAGTGGTGAATTGATTCAAGCCGGGGTGAAGAAAAGAAGTAGCCAGTTTCAAAAGGTTAAGATTGGTACCTTCGATGAATGTAGAAACATCTCCTTCAGTGATCTCAAGAAGAGAAGCGAGAGTTGTTGTGTACTACGCCGAATCTGTGGGAAGATGAAAGGTCCTTTCAGTGGAACAGACATGATCGCGCAGAATTCCTCCAATAGTGGGCATATTTCTTCGGTGCCGAAATTGAAAACATGAATTGTGGGATCCCAAAAGTGGCTTGCAGCAATGAGAAACGTGGTTTCTATCTTGATTTGTTGAAGATAAAAGCATGCATTCAAGTTGAAGCGAGAGAACACCTTTTTGTCTTCCTTTGTCATTCTCGCCATGAATCTTTTCAAAACCTGGGGGAGAGCCTCCATGATGCTTAAAACTATTGTAGAATGGTTGTAGAGGCTGCTAAGGGTTCCTTTTTATAGGCCTAGGTCAGGTTTGAAGAGAAATTAGAAACTTAAAAGACCAAAAATTGGAAACTGCTCAAAATAGGAAAAAATAAGGCGGGCTATTACGGTGACCGTCCTAGGAAGGACGGCCAACCGTCCTAGGGTGGACGGCCAACCATCCTGGCTTGGATGGTTACCAGGATTTGGCCGCCCATTTTGCCCATTTTGCCAATTTTTGACTTTTTTTTTTGAGTTTTTGTGCATTCGAGGCCCCGATTTTGATTTTTGTTGACTTTGTTGCTATTTACAAGTTTTAAAACATTGGTATTAGTTCAATCATGATAAAAAGTATGATAATTAATAGCAGTGAATGAGTTTTAATAGTGCACATACACTTTTAAAAAGAAGAAAATTCATTTTTGGCACAAATGTTGGCAAATTACATATGATTTTCAAAATGAAACCCCATGTCTCATAGAAGAGTGGTCAATGTCTTCGAGAGCTCCTCCTTATCCCTCTGCTAGATCCCTCGCTAGCTGAAGAGTGACGTGGTGGGTCAGGTGCCTGAAACAGTATTCACGGTTTGATCAGTTTGTGAGAAAGGAATGAAGATGAATTTGAGAATGTGATTTGAAGTTACTCGTTGACGAGTGAGAGCAGAAGTCCTCAAGCTCATCCTGCGAAGGTCACGCCTCATGGCGGTGGTAAGATCGATGTAATCCTGGCAATACTCTCGAGGAACCTATCAAGAAGGAAATGATGTCAGTATATCTGTGGGCATGCATGTGTAGTTCTTTGATTCAGTGGAAGACTTACTTGTTCATAAGATGGATCTATGTGATATCCCTCATCGACTGAAGGTCGTGAAATAGTAGAAGTCACGAAGTTATCTTCAACTATTAGCTCTATATTCCAGTCTGCAGGCTGCAAGGCAGAAGGCCTATTTGTGTCTTGATCATCATCACTAGCAGCAGCTCTAGAGCTTTGACCCCGGGAACGGCGACCCTGTGGACATAAAGATGAAGTTTTGTGATTGCATTTAGAGTGATGAAAAAAAGCATTCTCAAAAGTCATACCCTTTCAGGAAGTTCTCCAATCGCCAATGGGCGCATCAAAAACTGTTGACATAAGACCTCATAGCTCGCATCAGAGAAAAGGAAAGCGGAAAGATCCACTCCTCTCTTGGACTCTAACAGGGCCTCACCCTTCAGTTTATCAGTGTGACGCATATTTACAGGAGGCAGAAAAGGCACCCTAGCTGCATCCATGTTTCCATAGACTTGGCGACAGACTCTCTCACCTAAGTACCAATATCTGCGAGCAGACCCCTCAAACAAGATTCGTCTATGTGTCAGGAGTACGCTCTGCGTGTGGGGGGGAGCCAAAGTAGTCCTCCAAATACCCCATGGGTCCCAGTTCACGTGAAAATTATGAAAAGTGTGAGAGTTGAATTTGAAAAATTTAAGAGAAAGACAATGGTTTGAGATTTTACCTGTTCTGCAGTGAGACTAGCAGGGATAGCCTTGGCAGTGGCATAATCATACCTATGGAGGTTGGATTTTTTCCTGTTGCATGGATCAAAGCGAGCTAGAAATGGCCATTGGTTAACCCCCTCTTTCAAGAGAGGACAACCAAGACCCAAGTAGATGAAAACCCATACCTGCATGAAAGAAAGATCAGGAAATTGATAAAGATATAGAGAGATTCTATTGAAAGACACGAGATGAAATCAATACCTGCCATATGAAAGCCAAGCCGTCGAAGTCTTGAGCAGCATCTCGTTATTTGTCGCTCATGGAGCGATACATAGTCGCTAATGCAGCTCCGCCCCGGTCGTACAGGTGAACATTATCCATATCATGTAAACTCTCTAAGAAGCCTAGAGGGGCTATATCTTGTGTACCCTCGAAGAAAGTGCATGAAAGCAGATACAGAATGAATGCTCGAGCAATATCTTCGGGTTCCCCTCATCCCTCTTCACTTTGAATGCTGAAATGATTATAAAGCCAAGAGCGCCTGACTCCTTTTTTGGTTAAAGGAATATTTTCGACGCCCAGGGTATTTTGTAAGTATTCTTCATCAATGTGAGCATCATTGTAGAAAGCAATTGGTTGGCCTCCAATAGGAAGTCCTGTTATCATGGTGAAATCGAGTGGGGTCATGGTCATTTCCCCGAACCCGAAATGAAATGTGTTGGTGGTATCCCACCAGAGTTCAGATAGAGCTATCATAGCCATCCTGTCCATGTTGTCAAGCCAGAGAGAATCTAGAAAGAACTTGAAGCCTGCTTGCTCTACGATAGCCTTCGCTTGAGGTTGACGTGCCTCCATCAATTCCCACCATTTGATCAGTTTACCCAAGGAGTATCGTGTACGAATTTCGAAATTGGGCTGCATAAGCACATTTGTGTTATATTCACATCAAAGTCAATGTTATTATTTCTAAGTGAATTTTGATTCAAATGTAATGCAAGTATGGCTATTGATTTACATATCATGAAATGAAGTAAAATTTATGCTTTGAATGAACCAAAATGATCAATACATTTTCAAAAGGTTTTTACAAAAAGATGTGTGCATATTACATAACACAATTTATTGTCAAAGGCATGGGTGGTGTCACCAAAATCCAAAGTGTTTGAAATTCAAAATTGATGGTGTTTTAATCAAATTAAACATCATAGAAAATTTCTAAGATACTTTGTATGTCATGAGATAATTTTTAAAGGAGAAATTTGAAAATGGTGTCACTTAGGCATTTTATCAAACATGTGATATGCATATTTTCAAAATGATATTTCTAAAGAAGATTGATCATGGCAAATGTTTTCTAAAATCCTACAAAAATCATTGAAATATGATTAGGATATGTTTGATTTGAAAAATCAAAGTTTACTTCATTGAGGCATTTCATCAAACACTTGGTGTGCACCATTGACAAGCTTGTAAAGCTATGAAATGGGGCTCCCATGCTTTTCGCAAAAGTTTTAATGATATGAAAATCAACAATCACAATATGCAAACAAGTATTTATACTCAATCAATTGTATATGAATCAAAAGTTATTGATGTGATTTAACTTACATTTTCTTTGGAGTGAATATATGAAAGATGTGTTCTAGGCTCCAAGAGTAGAGATGGTGGATGGGAGTCTCCATATGATGGTGCCTTGTATCTAGCCTTGACTTCCAAGAATGGATACTTTGAGTAAGGTGGAGGGGATTGATCTCTAGACATTTTTGAAGAGAGTTGAGTATGAGAGAAGTGGAGAGGTTCACACCAAATGAAAATAAGTTGAAGAACTTGGAGAAATGATGATCTTGTGTTGACAAAGGTATGAACCAATGTTTGGTTGGGTTTATGATGATTGAGGATCAAGAGTGAGAGAGTTTTGGAGCAAAATAGGCTTAGAAATGCTTAGAATGAGCACAAGAGTGCACATGAGCATATGAGGTTTAAAAAACAAAAAAAAAATCGGGTCACACAAGGTGACCGTCCTAGCTAGGACGGCCAACCGTCCAACCCAAGACGGCTAGCCGTCCAGGCTAGGACGGCCACCAGTGTGCCCCTCTTTGATTTTCTCAAATTTTGATTTTTGATTGAATTTTTTCAAAATTAGTTCATGTTTTGCATGAAAATTATTTTTAAATGATGATTTTGAATGATGACTTTGGAAAACATTTTATATGGGAGATGTACCATATAAAATAATGATTTGATGATATACTCATATGGGAGATGTACCATATGAACAATGAGTTTGAAGTTGTTTTATGTGAGACATAAAATAATGACTTGAATTGTCTTATGTGATTTGAAATTATTTTATGTGAAACATAAATGATGAGATGAGATTATTTTATGTGAGACATAAAATAATGCTTTATATGGGAGATGTACCATATAATTGATGATAGATTCATATAGGAGATGTACCATATGAACAAAGAATTTGAATTGTTTTATGTGAAACATATAATAGTGATGTGAGATTATTTTATATGAAATATAAAATAATGATCCTTATATGGGAGATGTACCATATAAAGTATTGATTTTGGAGGCTTATATGGGAGATGTACCATATAAATGATAAATTTGGATTATTTTATGTGAAACATAAAATAATGTGTTTGAAATATTTCATGTGAGACATGAAATGATAAGTTTGAATTGTTTTATGTGAAACATAAAATAATGGTTTGAAAATGTTTATATTGGAGAAGTACTATATAAATAATAATTCTTATGGGAGATGTATCATAGGAATAATGAGTCTAGACTATTTTATGTGAGAGAAGTATCACATAAGATGATAATTTGTATGTGTTTATGTGAGAGAAGTATCACATAAAATGATGATTTGTGTATGCTTATGTGAGTGAGATATCACATAAATGTTTGTTTTGTGGTTTCCTGATATGTGTTTGACTTTAAGATAATTGGAAGTGTAACTTCCAAGAAGGACTCCGGTCCCTTAAGATAATTGGAAAATGATTTTTCCAAGAAGAGTCGCTGACTCCAAGATAATTGGAAGTGTAACTTCCAGGAAGGACTCTGGTCCCTTAAGATAATTGGAAAATGAGTTTTCCACCCTTAAGATAATTGGAAAATGATTTTTCCAAGAAGAGTCGTTGACTCCAATATAATTGGAAGTGTAACTTCCAAGAAGGACTCCGGTCCCTTAAGATAATTGGAAAATGAGTTTTCCAAGAAGAGTCGTTGACTCCAGGGATAAGATAATTGGAAGTTTGACTTCCAAGAATTATTTTCATTCCGAGTTTATTCAGGAAATAGATTCCAATGTTTGTGAGAAGTTGGTTGGATTATCCCTCTTTTATTGAGGCAAAAATGGGATGCCATTTTGTTTCGTTGGTATTACATGGCGAAGCCATGAAACACCAACGAGGGGCTTCTGTGGACACCCCATTTTTACCAATTATCTCTATCATATGTTCATGCAAATGATTAACTAGAATAGCTGATCATTTGGTGAAGAATTGGCTTTGTAAAGACCAAATTGCCCAAATTGTCCTTTTATGAGGAAAAGGACAATTCATTATTTCATGAGTACATTTGGATTGGAATCAACCCATTTGTATTGCATTTAACTTTTGAGGTGTTTTAGAACATCCTTGTAAATTTTCATGGCATTCTGATAAGAGCTCGATAGGTAATTAGGGTTTTTACGACTTGAGGAGCATTTTCGTCCTTTTTCTCGTATAATTTCCAAATGACCTCCGAATTCAAAACGGATTGTCTCATGAGGTTTATATGGATGTGAGGAGTGCATTTGGAGTGCCAATTGAACTTTTGAATAGTTGGGATAGATTCGCCCAAAATCGATCCCACAGGTAAGAATGAGCTCAATTAGGGTTTTGTTCAAATTGACTGTGAATTGGTTGTCTTCATCAAAATTAAAGATTTTCAAAACATGTTTTCAAATACCAATTTCATATTAAAACCATGTTTTTTAGAAGTGGTGCAAGCCTAATTGATCAATTTTACAAAACAAAGAATGGTCATATGACCAATTTTGGCACAACCGGGTCAATTGGCTAGCTTTTTGCTAAAATCCTTGACCATGGTCAAGTATTTTTAACCCGAAAACATTCTAAAAATGTGGAGGATCAAAACACGATCGTTTTGAGCCCTGAACCATCGAATTTGGATAAGATTTGACCAAAATATGGCCAAAATATGAAATCCCTTGCAATTTGGGGAAAAAAATATGGGAAGTCAGCATGGTGACCGTCCTAGCTCCGTCCAGCCAGGACGGCCAACCGTCCAGCCTTGGATGGTCACCAGGATGCTCGAGAATATTTTGCAATTTTGGAATGTTTGAGACTTTCCCACTTGTTTTGGCCGATTTAATTCGATTTTTTGGAATGAATTTGAACTTGGTTCAGCTTGCAAACCCTAGGAAAATTGATTCTAAGCCCTAGGATAGATTTTAGATGGATTAATCTCCACCATTCAATGATTTAAACCCTAACTCTATAAATACACTACTATAGAGTTAAAGAGGAGGGTTCACAAAAGAGGGAGAGAATTCTAGGGTTTTGAGAAGGAGGCTACAGATCTAGTTCTTCATTTTTACACCATTGGAGGGGAGATTCAAGGTGGAAAAGAGGGATTGAAGGAAGAAGCTAAGAAGGAAGAAGACAAGGTAAAGACTTTATCTTACTTGAATTTTTTGTTGTCTTGATGTAAATCTTTTTTTTTTTTTTATCTTCATGTTTTCTTTTAATATGTATTATACATATGAATCTTTAGATGTTTGCACATGTTAGAATGAGATTAGTTATTACATGTTGTTTGTTTAATGTAGCTTGCATGATTAAAGTTAGCTTTGTTGTTATTTTATGTTAGTATGCATGTCTAGGGTCCGTTAGTTTTATTTGTGATTTTTATGTTAGGATGCATGCCTAGGGTTAATTAGTTTTATTATAATTTTATGTTAGTATACATGACTAGGGTTAGTTCTATTTGTGATTTTATGTATGTCTAGGGTTATTGTTGTTTTGTTATGATTTTATGTATATATGCATGTTAGGATTAGTTTTCTTGTTATTTTATGTGTGCATGCATGATTAGAAGTAGTTTTGTCATTGTTTTATGTGAATATGCATGATTAGGGTTAGTTTTATTATGATTATATGTTTAGCAAGCATGTTAGGATATTTTCCATTATGATTTTATGTGATTAGATGTGTTTAGGATTAGTTTTGTTATTATTTTATGCTAGTAATCATATTTAGGATGATTTTATTCATTATTTTATGTGTAAGCATGTTTAGAATAAATGTTGATATGTTCATATTGTTATTTGAATCTCTTAATGTTTGATTGATGGTATTAATGATGATATGAATGTGTTAATATGTTATTCTTGATAGGTGATGAGTCGTGAGTCAATTTTTTATGCTTTTTATGATTATTTGAACACTTGATATCGATTTGATGGATTGAATATATAAATTGTGTACGAGGGAGCGTGCGAAGGTAAGATCCTCCCCTTGTGTTTAAAATAATTGTTTAAAGCATGTTTGTTGTTAGTTTTTTATACGTTTTGCATGGTAATTTAGTAGAGCATGTTAGATTGTATGCTAGGGTGTTTATTTGTCATTTTTCATGGATTAATAGTGTTTTTTAGGCTATTTCGAACATGTATTCAAATCTGTCAAGATTTGAATATATGTTTTAAAATGGTTTAATTAACATTCTTGAGCCATATTTTTGCATGATTTTTATAGTATTTTCATAGTATATTCATGTAGAAAGCATGCTAGGTCATCTTCATCATTTTTATTCTTTGTTTTCATGGTTTTTGGAGTGGTTTAAGGTTCATATTCAAATCTGTCCGGATTTGTTTATGTCCTTAAATTACTTCTAAAAATTATTTTAAGGCCAAATCCAACTTAGAAATATGCTTAGGTTCACATAGATTAATTAGTATGCATTTAGGAGCATTATCATGCATTGTTAGGATCAATTTCATGTATATTTGTTTGGATTTATTTAAATTACAGCATGCATTGCATTAGGATTTTAGGGTTTTAGACAAACTTTAGGGCTAGTTAGAGACCCTAGGCTTAGGAAGGTCACTTGACCTTCCCTAGGACTGTCTTTTGTTGTAAAGACTGCTATCAGATTTGTGTGTTTTATTTGATTTGAGATGTCTATCTTCGAGATATTTTCTAAAAGGGTTTTCAATGTGATGTTTATGAAATAAACATGATTTTATGAGAGATTTGAATATTAAATGATTTTCAAAAGAATTTGAAATGTTTTTTGATTTTTGCCTTGGAATGAAATTCATCTCAATATGATTTGTTTTCTTGAAATATCTTTGAAAAAGATTTTCAATTGGAATTTAATTCTAAAGATAAGAATTGTTTATAATATTTGGATTTTAAGAAAGTCTTTTAATTTGAACTTGATTTTGAATAAATGATTTTAAACAAATAAAACTCTCGAAGTTAGAGTCTTGAATTAGGTTGAATACCTTTGATGATGTGGTCGATTACAATAGGAGAGTCCTAGGGTAGTCGAACTACGTGGACTTTGATACTTGCTAGGTGATACTAGTAAGTTACGTAGGCGCTAATAGGGCTCAAGTCCGCCTTAGGATGCCCATAGGGTATTCTAAGTTCTTAGGGTTTGTTTGTATTTTTTTTTTATTATTAATATAACTAATATAGATGATGCATTTATATCACTACTTTATTGGTTGATTTAGATTATTTAGGATTGTTTGTAATAAGAAATTTAAATAGCCCAAATAAATTAGAAGTCCTTTAATTAGGGCGAGGTGGGTGCATACAAGTGAAAACTTGAAACCTTCCCACGTCGTAACCTAGCCCCCGGATCCAACTCTGGTTTGTACGTAGACTGTCTTTTCATTGAAAATGGAGTTTGTTTTGTTTTGATTTTAAAAATAAAATATTTTTCATGGTTTCCTTATTCCTTAAAAATAAGGTGGCGACTCCTTTGTTTTGTTTGTTTCTAAAAACCCCCCTAATCACATCGCCCGGTGATGATGTGGATCATCCTCATAAAGCTCCGTCAGGTGGCTGGTCCACAGAACTGGCGACTCCACTGGGGATGTCGAGGGCTAAACTTCAATTAATTTAATTGGGCTATTTAATTTCTTAAATTAATTAAAATCAACCACTTGCATTTGTGTGATTGCATATCATTTTAGTTATATTAGCTGCATGTCATTGTGTGATAGGACGATGTTGCCTTGCCAAACGATGGTCTAGTCCTGATCCCTGTCTCCACTCGACACTTGGACAATCATGACGAAACCATCAACCTATTGTCAAGTACCCTTCGGGGTATATCAATGACCAATCAGTACCGTTTGACCCACGCGGCACGCCATGTGTCACATGTGGTTAGGTATATGGATTGGTCTACAATAGGAACCTTTATACCTACCCTTTGCAAGTCCATATAGACAGCCTGTAAGACACTCTACCCTCCAGTGCTTGCACACACCTGTTATGCTGCCGAAATTTCGACACACAATTGTACTGTTATGCTGCCGAAATTCCTTTTGGTATTTAACTGTACCGTTATGCTGTCGAAATTTGCCCTTGACACATACCTACGTCGTTATGCTGCCAAATTTCTTTTAGCACATAATTGCGTCGTTATGCTGCCGAAATTGTCCCAATTTGATGTGAGCCTTGTTTGTGAATGCTAGAACTTAGGGATATAGTACCCTTGGATAAATTTTGATATTTTTAATATAGGCCCTTTATTTTAAGGATTTTGGTCCTTAGAACGAAAGGACTATTTTGAGGATGGAAGAGAATATTCTAAAGGTACATACCCTTTTCTGTGATTAGGTTGTTTTGGCTTGTTTTGACTAAGACCTTCGATTCAAAGGAAAGTGTCCTAAGAATGAAGGGCTAGTCATTGGTGTTGCTCTTTGTGCCTTGTTTGGCTGGTCATGTTTTATTTCCCTATTGGTGATTTTGATTTATTTCCTAATTTCTAAGGAAGTGCCCTTGTGAAATAGGGAAGTGAGTTGGAATTTTGATAGGACGGTTTTCTCCTTTCTCTTTCTTTCTGTTCGGATAGCACCTCTTTGATAGTCTATCAATAGGTTTTGAGCATCATGGACTCTTCCCTTTTTTCTAAAAAAAGCCCATTTCATGGTGTAGAATTCTGGCCTGGCGTCGTGATTCTAGAGGGCGTCTTTTTAGTGTTGAAGCCCCGAGTGTATCCTCAATGGCTGACGGAGAATCCAGTACCACTGCTACAGTATTGAATGCTATCATGGACCGAATTGATGCCTTGGCCCGTGAGACTGAACAGATTAAGAAAATGTCCCAAGATAAACAGATCAGTACAGATCAGGTTAGGGAGTCCCACTTAGAGAACCCGAAGAGTACTTCTGATCCACCTATCCCGGTCCAAGTTGATGACAGTGCCAAGGCCCAATTAGGTGTTAAGTCTAAGCCCATTAATCTGGATGGCGAGCCCGATGGATCTAGGTTCCTCTCTGGGGATCCGATTCTGTTGTCAAGTAAGGTTGAAGCCTTAAAGAAAGCCCTGAAGGGGATGCGTCGGTCTGATGACATGGTCGAGGTGATATCTTATTCACTGTTCCCCAAGGCCCGTATGCCATTTAGTTTTAAGATGCCTGAGCTAGAGAGTTTGATGGGATGCCCTAAAACCCATTTGAAGATGTATGTGAGGGCGATGCAACCTCGTGGAGCCGATGATGAGCTGTTGGCCCAGATGTTTCATGAATCACTGAACGGGTCAGCCTCGAAGTGGTTTTTATCCTTAGATGAGACAAAGTTGAAGACATGGGAGGATGTTTGCAATGAGTTCGCTAATCACTACAAGTACAACACTGAAATTGATGTGACTCATAGGGATCTTGAGACTACTAAGCAGGAACCGAGGGAGAGTTTCTCTGCCTTCATTTCCAGATAGAGGGCGAAAGCTTCGTAGATGACCCACAGGCCTACAAATGATGAGCAGGTGCAGATGGTACTGAAGAGTCTTTTGCCCATTTACAATAAGTATTTGTTCTCATAGTACTTCCCTAATTTCAAGGCCCTTGTTATTGCTGGCACTCAAGTTGAAGATGCTCTGGTTAGTGGGGCTCTCAAGGCCGAAGAACCCATCAGAAACCGCTAAACACCTCTCAACCGCAAATCCAACCCTGAAGTCAATGCCATCACCCAACCTATTCAAGCTACCCAATCAAACCTCCCATTCCAAGCTAGAGAGCCGGCCCGCCAATTCACCAATCTATACATGTCCCTGGAACGTGTCCTTGAGAAATTGAAGGCACGTGGTCTCCTTACTCCTCTGGAACCCCGACCTCTTCCAGATCCTTTACTCAGAAACTTCAGAGAAAATGAGTATTGTCAGTTCCACCAATTTAAGGGCCATCACACCAACCAATGCATGCGCCTTCGCCATGAAATCCAAGACCTCATTGACAAGAAATTCATTGCCCCACCAAGTCAACCAAATGTCACCAGTAACCCTCTCCCAACCCATGCTGTACCACCACCAGCTCACATCAATGCCCTGGGCCTCGACGACCCAAAAATTCGTCACCCAATCCGCCCATATGTCCCACTCAAAGCTACCTTAACCGAAGCCTTTTACCAAGCCCGATCCCAAGGCCTCATTACCCCGCTCATACCCCACTTCCATAAGCCTTTTTGCCAGTACCATAACATCTTCGGGCATGACACAGAGAATTGTAGAGTTTTAGGGAAACTGGTTCAGGATTTACTTGATGATGGAGAGTTGTATCAGCCTGAAGAACCTATACAGCCTCAAGAGCCCTTGCAACCTGAAACTCCTGAGGAAGTGCCTAGAAATGGGAATTCTCAACGTCAGTTGAAGGAGAGATATTTGGCGGGAGACCCGGAGGTCGGATTTTTAGGAGAATCAAGTGGTAAGTTCGATTATTATGTGCTCTATCCGTCAAGGAAGATTTCTGATGAACCTATCATTCCTACGGGATGGGATGATTTGCCTGTAGATGTTGAACCAGTTATTCCTTCTTCACCTGAAGAGTTGAGTCAGGATATCTTGCGGGAACAGTTTGAGAATAGGACCTCTGCAGTTGCTAAGGTCACCAGAGAAGATGGAGAGATTGTCTATTGTACTACTTATCCCAGACTTCCATGGGTTGATTCCCACAAATGGCCTAGTTCTGCTTATGCATCCACTGTTGTTGAAGATTTGATTGGTATGATTGAGTGGGAGGATCTCATGAACACACCTGAAACCATAGAGAATCTGTGGGCCAGTGATGAGGAAGTAGACCATCTGACTCGAGGTGGACGCCATTTTAAGCCAGCTCATTTGGAAGCCAGTAATCCATTGGGAGAATTAGAGAAGGGTCAGCGATCAGATGTCATAGAAGAAGAGGAAGAAATATTGAAACAGTTGAAGAGAACACAGGCTAACATTACTATTTGGGGATTGCTTATGGCTTCACAGAAACACAGGCAGACGGTGCTTCGGTTGCTCAATCAGGTGCAGGTTCCTATTGATACGTCCCTGAGGGTTTGGTAGGTTTGGTAAATCCGGTTCATCATGGACCGTCCATCTCATTTACTGAATCTGACTTACCCGAGAATGGGAGTAATCATCTGCAGGCTTTGTACATCACAGTAGATGTCATGGGAAAGAGAGTTCTCTCAGTTTTAGTTGACAACGGGTTAGCATTGAATGTATGCCCGCTCAGTACTACAACCACATTGGGGATCGAACCATCTGAGTTCTTACCATCAGGACAGACTGTCAGGGCTTATGACAATACTCGCAGAGAAGTTGTGGGAATGGTGACTCTTCCAGTTGTTATTGGGCCAGTTGAATTTAAAATTGATTTTCAGATCCTAGATGTGCCAGCTAGTTTTAATCTGCTTTTGGGAAGACCGTGGATTCATCCGACCGGAGCTGTACCGTCATCACTTTACCAGAAAATCAAGTTTCCACACCAAGGATCAGTGGTCACTTTGAAGGGAGATATGAAAATGAACAGAAATAGTCGAGTGCCAATCTGTGAGATCAACCAGGAGTCATCAGAAGTGTTATTGTCAGGGTTTGAGTATGTACAAGCTATTGAAGGAGATCCAGAGCAGAAAGAGTTTATACCTCTCGATTATAATCCTAATGGGAATTTGCATGTAGGACAGTGTTTAGCACATAATTCGCCCGTTTTCACTTGTCTTTTTGTACATTTTACCTGTTCTTTAACCCTAGTTTGGCTTGATTCTGGTATTTTTAATCTTTTCATTGTTTTTGAGCACGTGCAGGTTGCATGGTGCTAATTCCATTCTTTTGAAGGTATTCGATGAATGCCGAAGGTTTTCATCCACTGACCACAGCTTGCAAGCATATTCTCATGATCATGGTGTGCATTTATGGAGCGTTCCCCGTCAAAGCCTCGCCCAAGCGAGTCATTCGCTCATTTCCAAGGCATTGAAGGACCTAGTACCTTTGGTGAAGGTTTTCAAGCTCATGCGATCATTCGGGGCAAGCGAGGACGAAGCGAGGGACCTTGGAAGTCAAAACAGGACTTTTCAGGCACTTTTCATTGAGGGGTACCGGTCCCACCTTGGGGGGTACCGGTCCCACATATGCAGAACTGAATGGTACCGGTCCCACCTTGGGGGGTACCGGTCCCAATGTTCGGGAAATCACCCGGGTCTTTTGTAAATCCTTCCAAACTCATGGGTACTCTTGTCCATTCATCCCCATGTCTGATGCCCTTATGGGGGGGGTATTTAAAGCACATTTGCAGCTGTTGGGATGGATTCTCTCTTGTTCTTAGCTTGGTTTTCTAGGGTTAGCATAGTTTTTATGGGTTTTATCTTAGTTTAGCTTGTGTTCTTGGATTTCTAGCTTAGTGTAACTTAGTTTGTTGTTTAATCTTGTTAATCTTACCTTGTAATCTCTAGTTTAGGTTGTTATTTTCCATTTTCATCACAAAGTTGTAAGCTACTCTTGTTTTTGGTTCATTTATTACAAGCATTTACTCATTTTCAGCTTTTATGGTTGTGTATGGTTATTATCTTCTCCATTATGGCTAGCTAAGCATTTAAGGAGGGTTCTTTGGTGAAGTTCCTCTCCAAAACCTAAGGTAATGGTGGTTTCTCAACTCAAATGCTTTAAAGTTAATGGAATGCTAGCTTCCTCTATTCTCACTTCCTTTTGAACCCATATGGAGTCATATTCATGACCAAAATATGACTTGTGAGAGGTTGTATATTGGTGATGAGCACATATGATCTCCATGTGTTTGCTAAAACATCAAGATGAGTAGTGAGTTGCATTCCATCATTTGTTCTATGTTCTTGAGCTTTTATTGTTAAAATCTTTCCATTCAAAGCCATATGTCACATGGACCATTTGAATGTGTATGTGTGAGAAACCACTAAGCCTAGGTTAGGAAGGAACGAATCCATAGAACCCATCCTTTCTCTCATTTACAAGTTTTTAAATCAAATCCTTGCCATTAATTTGGCACAAAAATCACAATCAAACAAACCCCATATTTACTTGTGTTTTTACATTCATTGGGTAGCATAACCTAAGAATCACTAGAACCTATTCCACTCCCTGTGGAAATGACCTAGGTACTCCTAGTTTTATTGCTAGACGATCATAAGACTCCTACGCTTGGGAATCTCATGCGCACAACACTTCAATTTACGTCCAAGCAATTGGCGCCGTTGCCGGGGAGTGGCGAGCGTTCTAGTTGATTCGGAGAGAGAGCTAGTGGTAATTTGCAATGACATTGCAAATCCGGTAAGTTTTCTCACCTCTTTTACTTTATGCAAAAATTCTTTGTGTATATAACTCTTGTAAATATCATTTTGGTTGAGGTGGAGTTAGTGCATGTCGGCGTGGGCTCGGGATGAGCAAAACCGACTTGTAAGAATCACACCTCAACAAGCTCCTAGTAATCCAATTGCAAGACCATTATTTCACTTACCTTCCACTCCTTCAATGGAGCATACTGAAAATCAACAAATTCCATTTAATCCAAATGACCAAGGGTTGCCTCACAACCCTCAAAGACCTTATGACACTCCGCTGCAAGGAGATGGTGTTGTTCCGCCGGCAACCCCGGCGGTGGGAAGGGGGAATCCTAATCCCCATGCTCAACCTCATAGAGAGCCTCCTGTCCCTTTGGCTAATTTAGGAAGGACACTTAGGGAGATTTTGAGACCTACAAGAACCACTACACCCTCATGTATTTGCCTACCTCAAGAGGCCCATAACTTTCCCATGAGACCGGAGATGATTCGTCT
The DNA here is from genome assembly GCA_017140935.1 of Hamamelis virginiana. Lineage (NCBI taxonomy): Eukaryota > Viridiplantae > Streptophyta > Magnoliopsida > Saxifragales > Hamamelidaceae > Hamamelis > Hamamelis virginiana. Next base: position 9,094 of record JAESVK010050687.1, on the reverse strand, counting down.
TCTCCCTGAATATAGAGGGTTCGATTCTGAGAATCCCTATACATACATGAGAGACTTTGAGGATGTGTGTAGCGCGTTTCTTTCTACAGGATCGCCTATACATATCATATGTTTGGTTTTGTTTCCTTTCTCTCTTAAGGACAAAGCGAAAATATGGTTTCATTCTCTTACCCCTAATTCCATCCACACTTGGAGTGATATGCAACGCATATTCCTAGATAAGTTTTTCCCTCCGGGGCGCACCAATGCACTTTTGAGAGCAATCCAAAACTTTTCTGAAAAACCGGGCGAATCCTTTGCAACTGTATGGGAAAGATACAAAGAGCTTCTTAATGCTATCCCTCATCATGGTTTGGATATAGGCCAAATCATTGGCTATTTTCATCAAGGTCTTTCTTTGGAAAACAAACAATATATCCAAATGATGAGTGGGGGACAGTTTTATGAGAAGAGCCCTGAAGAGGCCATACAGTGTTTTGATTCAATAGCGGAGAATGCCCGGAATTGGGAAACAAATTCCTCTCTTGATGCCGCTAGAGTGCAAAGTGTGCCCGTTGGAGGAGGAAAACATCATGTGAAGGATAATGATGACCTCCAAGCCAAAATAGCTAGCTTGACTAGGAAGTTAGAGGCCATAGAGCTCCAAAAAGTGAGTGAGGTGAGCACCGTACCCAAAGTGCCTACGGCACCTACGGGACCTAGGATGGAGGACTTGTGCATAATTTGCGATGACCCCACTCATTCCACCCAAGATTGCCCTAACCTTCCCCAAGTTAAAGGAGCCATTCAAATTGAGCAAGCTAATGCTCTCAACTACCAAAGGAAGCCCTTCAACTCTCCATTTTCTGAAACTTACAATCCGGGGTGGAGTAAACACCCAAATTTTAGTTGGAAGAGTGATGGAGGAAATGCTTCCTCAAGCCAAAGCAACCCAATTCCAAATCCTTTTCAAAACAACCAAGGTTTTCCAAATCAAAATTTCCAAAATCAAAATTTTCAAAACCAAGGTTTTCAAAATCAAGGTCAAGGTCCCAACTACCAAGGTCAAGGGTTTCCATCAAACCCTAACCAAAATTTTGGTCCACCACCGGTTAACTCATACCTACCACCCCACAAGAGGAACTATGATGATGTGATTGCACAACTTGTGCAAGGTCAAGCTCAAACCAATCAAGCCATAGGGGATATGAGAACCCAATTGACTAAGTTGACCACCACCTTGGGTGCACTTCAACAAGAGAAGGGAAAGTTTCCCTCTCAACCCGTGCAAAATCCACAAGGTCAACATAGCATTGGATCCTCAAATTCCAATGAAGGGAATCATGAACATGCTAAGGCCATCACCACTCTTCGAAGTGGAAAAATCATTGACAAAACCATTCCACCCAAGGATTCCAACAAAGAAGTTTCTAAAAATTTACAAAAGGAATCTAAGGGGGATGAGAAAGAAATCGAAAATGAGCCTAGCATTCCCAAACAAAATGGTGTTGATATTGGTTCTAGCCAAGAGAGGGCTAAATTCATTCCTGCCGCCCCTTTTCCTCAAAGACTTAGGGCACCTAAGAAATTGACCAATCATGCGGAAATCTTTGAATTGTTCAAACAGGTGAAAGTCAACATACCTTTGTTGGATGCTATTAAACAGGTGCCCTCGTATGCAAAATTCTTGAAAGACTTGTGTACGGTAAAAAGGAATTTGGGTGTGCATAAGGAAGTTTTCATGACCAAGCAATCCACATCCCTCTTGCAAAACACATTGCCCCGTAAATACAAAGACCCCGGGACCCCTACCATAGAAATAACAATAGGAAGTTCCAAAGTGGGTAGAGCTTTAGTAGATTTGGGGGCAAGTGTCAATTTGTTGCCATATTCTGTATATGTGGAGTTGGGGTTGGGAGAACTAGAGTCGACCGGGATCAAACTTCAGCTAGCTGACAGGAGCGTTAAGATACCTAGGGGAGTAGTGAAAGATGTGCTTGTGCAAGTAGATAAATTCTATTTCCCTGTGGATTTTGTGGTGTTAGAGACCCACCCTGTAGTAGATCAAGGGAGTCAATTCCCTGTGATTCTAGGTAGGCCTTTCTTGGCCACAGCTGATGCGTTGATTCAGTGTAGGAGTGGGTTGATGACCCTTACCTTTGGAAACATGACTGTGAACTTGAATATTTTCAATTTGATAAGGGAAGTGGGGGAAGATATGGAGGATGAGGTGCATGAGGTGAGTAGGATAGATACCTTAGTGCAGCACCAATGGGATCTTTCCGCCCATGATGATCCCTTGCAGTCTTGTTTGGTGAGTGAGAATGTTGAAGATGTGGAGGTGAGTGATGAGATGGAGTTTCTATACTCCATGCTCAATGAAGAGGAAGTTATGGAAGTGAATGGGTGGGTGCCTCGCTTCGAAGCATTGCCACCCATTGAGAAAAGTCTTGTCCCATCAAGTATCCAACCACCGGAGTTAGAGTTGAAACCCTTGCCCTCTGATTTGAAATATGTGTACCTAGGTGACAATGAGACCTATCCCGTGGTCATTTCTTCTCACTTGGAGACTGACCAAGAGCGTAAATTGTTGGAAGTGCTTAGAGACCACAAAAGTGCCATAGGTTGGTCCATTGCCGACCTCAAGGGAATTAGTCCCTCTCTTTGCACTCATAGGATTTATCTCGAGGATGATGTCAAACCTTCCCGCCAACCTCAAAGGAGATTGAACCCCATAATGAAGGAGGTTGTGCGAAAGGAAGTTCTGAAGTTGTTGGATGTGGGGATAATCTATCCTATAGCGGATAGTAAGTGGGTAAGTCCTATACAAGTGGTGCCCAAGAAGTCGGGTATTACTGTTGTAGAGAGTGAAGGAGGTGAATTGATTCCCACACGAGTCACCACGGGGTGGCGAGTGTGCATTGACTATAGGAAGCTAAATTCATCCACTAGGAAAGACCACTTCCCCTTACCCTTCATTGACCAAATCCTAGAGAGAGTAGCGGGACATGCCTTCTATTGTTTTCTAGATGGATATTCGGGGTACAACCAAATAGAGGTTTCCTTAGAGGATCAAGAGAAGACTACTTTCACATGTCCCTTTGGGACATTTGCCTTTAGGAAAATGCCTTTTGGTTTGTGTAATGCGCCTGGTACCTTCCAGAGATGCATGACAGGGTTGTTTAGTGACATGGTGGAAAAGATTGTTGAAGTTTTCATGGATGACTTCTCAGTCTTTGGGGACTCTTTTGATAGTTGCTTGGAGAACCTATCTAAGGTTCTAGAAAGATGTGAGGAGAAAAACCTTGTGCTGAATTGGGAAAAGTGTCATTTCATGGTGACACAGGGAATAGTCCTAGGACATATTGTGTCGTCTAGGGGAATAGAGGTTGATAAGGCCAAGATTGAATTAATTGCCAAACTTCCCTCTCCTAAGACTGTAAAAGATGTGAGATCATTCCTAGGACATGCTGGCTTTTATAGGAGGTTCATTAGGGGATTTAGCGGGATTGCGCGACCCTTGTGTAATCTCTTGGGCAAGGACGTTCCTTTTGAGTGGGGGCATGATTGTGAGGTCGCTTTTTGTAAATTGAAAGAAATGCTAACTTCACCTCCTATCATGCAAACACCCAACTGGAATTTACCTTTTGAAATCATGTGTGACGCCAGTGATTTTGCCATAGGAGCGGTGTTAGGTCAAAGGGTGGATAAAAAACCACATGTCATTTACTACGCTAGTAGAACAATGAATGATGCCCAAAGAAACTATACAACTACTGAGAAAGAGTTGCTAGCGGTGGTTTTTGCCTTAGACAAGTTTCGGTCGTACATCCTAGGTTCACCCATTCTAGTCTTTACGGATCATGCGGCATTAAAATATCTTTTGACAAAACAAGATGCCAAGCAAAGACTAATTAGGTGGATTCTACTCCTCCAAGAATTCAATTTAACAATCAAAGATAAGAAGGGAGTTGAGAATATTGTCGCCGACCACTTGTCTAGGATCTCCTTTGATGATTCTGCTAACACCCTTCCCATATCTGAGACTTTCCCTGATGAGCAACTGTTTGCTCTTTCCCAATGCCCTTGGTTTGCGGACTTAGTGAACTATCTTGTGACTGAACAGATTCCTACCCATTGGAATGCCCAGGATAGGAAGAAATTTTTGAGAGAGGTGCAAAAGTACTACTTTGATGACCCTTACCTCTTTAAATATTGCCCTGACCAAATATTGAGAAGATGTGTGCCGGATATTGAAATACCGAGCATCATGTCATTTTGTCATAGTGAGGCATGTGGGGGTCATTTCTCTGCTAGGAAGACAGCCGCCAAAATCTTACAATGCGGTTTCTATTGGCCTTCCTTGTTCAAAGACTCTTTTGAGTTTTGCAAAACCTGTGAGCGTTGCCAACAATTAGGGGGAGTTACTAGAAGACACATGATGCCCCTCACACCCATCATAGTTATAGAGATTTTCGATTGTTGGGGCATCGACTTTATGGGACCTTTCCCATCCTCCTTTGGTAACCTGTACATCTTACTGGCAGTGGACTATGTGTCCAAGTGGGTTGAGGCTATCCCATCTAAGACCAATGACCATAAAGTCGTTTTGAAATTTTTGAAAGAGAACGTCATGTCTAGATTTGGGGTACCTAAGGCGATCATTAGTGACGGCGGTTCGCATTTTTGCAATCGCCCCTTTGAGACCTTAATGAAAAATATGGGGTAACCCATAAAGTGTCAACCGCCTACCACCCACAGACCAATGGCCAAGCTGAATTGGCCAATAGGGAGATCAAGCACATCCTAGAGAAGACTGTGAACCCCAATAGGAAAGATTGGTCACTTAGGTTGACTGATGCCTTATGGGCGTATCGCACGGCCTTTAAAACAGTATTAGGCATGTCTCCCTATCGCATAGTGTATGGAAAAGCGTGCCACCTGCCAGTGGAGATGGAACATAGGGCATACTGGGCTATTAAACACTTGAATTTTAATCTTGATGCCGCAGGTCAGCAGAGGAAGCTCCAGCTAAGCGAGCTCGAAGAGATTAGGCAAGACGCCTATGAAAGTGCTAGGGTTTACAAGGACAAGATGAAAGCATTTCATGACAAAAACATCGCTCGTAAGTCTTTCGAGCCAAATCAAAAGGTCCTGTTGTACAACTCTAGGCTGCACCTTTTTCCTGGCAAGTTGAGGTCCCGATGGGTGGGACCATTTATTGTCAAATCCGTATTCCCTCACGGGGCGGTGGAGATTGAGAATCCCAAGAATGGCAACATTTTCAAAGTGAATGGACAACGCCTCAAGCCATTTTTGGAGAACTTTTCGCATGAGACTGTGGAAGAGGAGCTTGTAGACCCAGTCTATTGCGAGGCCCCATCAGAGTAACTTCTTTTGTGATTATGTGTATATAGCTCTTTTTACCTTTGTTTAGTTGTTTTCTTTTGGAAATTGTGGATACTCTAACTTTTGTGCAGATTTACTGTAGTGTAAATGATTTACAAGTGCTTTTGTAGCCTCTTCCCATTTTTGTCTTTAAATGCTTATCTTTTCATGCATTGAGGACAATGCTCATTCTTAAGTAGGGGGGGAGGTTCACTTGTGTTCATTTTTCATGCTCATTCTCACACAATAGGTAGCTTCTTTTTGGATATAGAGTAGTATGCATAGCAATAATCATAGCAAATACTTTTAATGCAAAATTTTTCGATTTTTGAGCTTACATGAGAATAAAACTTGAGACTTATATGCTATGCTTCCTATTGAACTTGCATTATGTACGTAAACTTTCCTATTGCACATGCACGCCAATGGAGCGGAACTAAAACTTATAGCACATCACTTGAACATTTTGTCATTCCATCCATCTATTCATGTTTTGCACATTGTGACTTGCATCAAGTTATGCTCATATCGAATACATTTGGTATTGTTAGTCTTGCAAGTCATGATTTTTGATTCAAGCACACTTTCGCTTGATTTGAGCTTCAAGGATCGCATTTTCGCATGAACTTTCATTTATATGTATCATATTCATTTTGGAACAATCGTACAACTTTGAAAGATGATTTTAGGCCATCATTGCTCTTTTGAACCTCAATTCCTTGAAAGTTTCCATTTCGAACCCTAATTTGAGCCAAGAGTGCCAATTCGTTCAAAGCTTAGGAACCCTAGGGTAATTTTGGAAGGCGGAGCCGTGTTAGCATGCCGTGGTACTTTTTCCCCGGTGTTTTAAGTTGGTGGTGGTTGAAAACAAATTGGAACAAGGTTTGGTGGCTTGCAAAGTTGGAAAATTGCATAAAATAGGCAAATTGGGCATTTTCAGCAAAGTGGGACCGGTACCCCTCATGGTGGGACCGGTACCACTTTACAGAACTGAATGGGACCGGTACCACTTTAAGTGGGACCGGTACCACCTGCTGCACTTTGAAAATTTCGAGCTTTTAAAGCCCTAGCCCGACATTTAACCCCACTCCAACTCTTTTTCACCCACTTTTCTCATCTTTTCTCTCATTTTCAACCCCTCCCAAGCATCCTCCATCACTTTGGAGAGATTTTTACCATTCCTCACCAAATCCACCATCAAAACCCTAATTTTCCCACTTTTTCACCATACATCACCCCATTCCAATCTCATATCGCAAAAACCCTAACCCTAAACCTGAAAATCCACCATTTTACACACTCTTTCCATTGATTGAAGGCGGGTACGCACTAGAGTGGCGGTAGTGGACTTCTTTGGGTGTTTTGAAGCATTATCTTGCATTGTGGGTAAGTGTTTCAAATTTGTGAAGTTGCAAGCAAGTTAGGTTTTTGTTCTACATTTGGTGATTTGTGTTTGGGTGAAGTTTGTTATTGTTTTTGGGGATTTTAGTATTGTTGGTAGTGATTTGTGTGATTATGGAGCTTGTGGGAAGGAAAATGCTGTGCGATGCCAAGAGGGGGTGTTCGATGTTCATTGAAATGGGCATGTGGGACTGTGTAGTAGCCATGCTAGTGCTTCTTTGTGTTTTTGGTCTAGTTGTGACGCTCATGGCTAGAACCAAGACACCGAAAGGAGGGAAAGCCTCAGGCTCTTCTGTGGAGCAGGCAGTCAAAAAGAGAAAGGCAAGCTCTTCTCAACCTGTGAAGAAGGGAAGGGGAAAGAGGCATGAGAGTGAAAGTGAAGAGAGCGAGGATGATGACATAGAGGCCATGTTTGATGAAGGTGGGGAAGAAGGGGAAGAAGATGAATGGGTTCAGTCACTTGCAAAAAGAGGTTTCATTTGTGAAAGGACTGTGGAAGCTTCAACCTTTATCCACACTCATCCCATTCGAGGTGCCATAGATACCCAACACTTGGGCTTCCTGTGTAGGCCTGTGGAGGGCTATCACCCATCCGTGGTAAGAGAGTTTTACTCGAATCTGAGAGTACATTCGGAAATGGAATATCACATGAAGACTACTGTAGATGGAAAGTCCTTTCTTGTGAACACTACAGTCATTGCTACGGCCTTGGGATATCCTCGACCTTCTCATGCAGATGGTGTCCCTTACCCATTCCGCCCTTTGACACCTTTCGATGGGGCATCCTTCGCTCGAGCTATGTGCTCAAACCCTGTGCCAATGATATCATTCAATAAAAATCAGTTCACCCCTGGGAAGCTAAAGCCCGAGTATGCATTAATGAACAAAATCATCCACTGTCGCATTGACCCAAAAGGAAAAGAGAAAGTACCAAGAGTCGATGAGATCAAGTTTCTTTTTGAAGTGATGAATGGGCGGCGAATTGACTTCGCAGCGGTGATTTGGGCAGTAATGAGGGACTTTGTGAACTTCGCAAGCAAGTCGACCTACATGCCTCATCCTTGCTTGATCACTCAGATTGTAAAAGCTGAAGGAATTAAGCTGCCTCCAAAGAACAAAATGACACTTCCTCACTTTGGTCCCATCAACAATGTAACCGAAGCAAGGAGTATAGCTGCTTCAGTGAAGCCCAGGCCAGCTCAATCCCAGTCAGTTTCTGAAGGGCCGTCCTCGTCGTCAGCACCTAAGCCTGCAAGTACATCTCCACTCAAGAGAATGGAGCGCCGAATCAAGGGATGGTTCAAATGCATTCTGGGGAAGCAGAAGCAGATTGACCATAGACTGGCTAGGTTGGAGAGAGAGGTTCTTGTGCTTAGAGGTGACCCATCCGCTGTTGAGCCGCCAGTTCCTACCTTGGAGGGGGATTCCGATGAGCTTGATGACTGTGTGGATGAAGATGATTTCAGTGATGAGGAGGAATCAGAGGAGGAGTAGTTGGGGGTGTTTTCTTTAGTAGTTAGGTTGTTTGTGTTCAGTTGTGTTTTTACTTTCCTAAGTCTAGTTTTATTTCGTTTAGGGTAGCATAGGGCGGTGTTGGCACAGGGTAGTGACCCAAGCCATGTTAAAGCCAACACCCGTTTTGTTTTGAAGCCCCTTTGTGTAAACCCCCGGTCATTACATGCTTAGAAGTCCTTTTTGATTTTAAAGTGTCGGTTGTTCCCTTATGAACATTATGCATCTATGAATGGTTAGTTTTTGTTATGAATGCCTTATTTCTGCTTCTTGGTGTATGCTTTCGCGTTACCCCATTCCACTCATTCTTATATCATTGTTTTTAGTTCTTGTTGATGGATATTAGTTTGTGAAGCTCTTATTGGCAAAATTTCACACACATGGAAAAGGGACAAGCATAAGTAGTTCAATTTCTTGCATTGTATGTCAAGTTAAAGTAGTATGCTCATGTTTGCATGTTGAAAGCGAACTCTTTTGTGCATTTATTTGTTTCTTTTCTCTTAGTTCTTACTTCTTTTTGGTTCAAATCTTACTAGGGACTAGCAAGATACAGGTTGGAGGGTGTGTTTAGCACATAATTCGCCCGTTTTCACTTGTCTTTTTGAACATTTTACCTGTTCTTTAACCCTAGTTTGGCTTGATTCTGGTATTTTTAATCTTTTCATTGTTTTTGAGCACGTGCAGGTTGCATGGTGCTAATTCCATTCTTTTGAAGGTATTCGATGAATGCCGAAGGTTTTCATCCACTGACCACAGCTTGCAAGCACATTCTCATGATCATGGTGTGCATTTATGGAGCGTTCCCCGTCAAAGC